>NW_019379744.1:63465-88268 GCF_000648655.2 Copidosoma floridanum
ATAAAAGTAATAATAATAATATTGAATATAATGATAAGAATAATAATAGAAATAATTATCCCCAGACTGAGGCAGTCAGCTTATGGGGCGTGTGTTTCCAGGCTGGCGTATGGAAGCAAGCTTTCCACGGGTGTATGGTTCTAAGGCGCTGCAGTGGTAAGAGCTTGTGACTGCAGGTGGTTAGAATGAAATAAAATAGTTCCCATGAACCAAAACGATGAGAAGACCTTGTAGAAAAATTTTGGATTCGTTTCTGAATGAAACCAAACTTGGGTGATGCTAATGAAAAGAACGTACCCCAGACGCTAACCTCTTAGAGAAAATCTGCCGCCAGATTTAACGAAGTGAAAGCCTGGCTGGCTGGTGTTGGCCTTACAGATTTTGAAAGAGGCCATAAAGGCGTCTAGCATAAAATTAGTATACTATCTCAAATCTTAAAGCAAATAACAACTGGAGGTGAGTTAATTGATTAGACCAACGAATCACAGGATGTAGACCAGAAGAGCCATAATAAACATCAGCTATAATGGCTGAATCCACGGTAGTCACTTACCTTCAGAAAATCCTGAGTGACACGGAAGAGAAGAAAAGAAAATACTAGGTAGGATGACAGACATCCTACAAAGTATTGAAAAAGCAGTCGACAGGCAGCTGAACGTCAGTAGTATGGTCAAGAAAGTCAGAGTTTAGCTGGAAGAAATCTGTGAGCTCTTAAAGGACCTTAAAAACCACCGCCAGAAGACTGTGGGGGAGATGTTAGTATTAAGGACATCTTTGCCAGCTCGTATGATAAGACAGCCTTCAAAAAAGAGAGGTAGAGACGATGACACTACAGAGGATCGGAGCGCATCAGAAAAAAGCGAGATAGACGACGATGATTTGTGGAAGGAAGTCGTAAGCAAAAGAAAGCGGGCACTTGCAAACCACAAGGAGCAAATGGCTGCTAGAAAGGAGCCAGTAGGTAACACACCAACTTTAAATCAAAATATGCCAGGAAAGGAAGTAAAGGAGCAGAGAAACGCAAAGGAAATAAACGAGGCCATCCTTGTCAATTCACCAGAAGAAAGATATTACGTAGAAGTACTCGGAGCATTCCGTAACGCTGTCAACCCGAGGGACTGTGGCGTGGAAGTTTCACAAATACGTAGCACAAAGGCTGGTTAAATTTTAGTTGACCTCGTTAAAAGCACCAAAGACAAGACGAAGTTGATGCAGGACATCTTATTGGGTATCAGAACCGCAGGAATGGTACAATTAGGGAAACCTAGAGTTACCTTTTAGATATTGGACTTAGAGGCAGTCACTAATTAAGAAAAAGTTATAGCAGCTATCAAAAAGGCTGCTAAAACCGTAGACAAAGACCCAGACAAAATCAAAGTGGCTATGATACCATTAAATTAATGGCGTAGGATCATTGTCCAGCGATTCTACAGGTGCCTGGAATATGGGCACACAAAACACGGCTGTAGAGGCCTGGACCGATCAGGCCTCTGTTGAAGATGCGAAAAGGACAAGCACAGAGATAAGGACTGCAAGGTTGTACCAAAATGTGTCCTATGCAGTAAATCTGTGCATGGAGGAGAAAGTACCAATAATGTGCCTGGATCTGAAGCGTGCAGGGCCTTAAGACAGGTTATAGACAGAAGAAAAAAAAGCCAGATTTAATGCCGAGATTTTTACAAGGAAGCATGAACGGGGAAATTGATGCAGATGCCCTTCTGCCACGAATACTATGCGAAAGAAGGGTAAACATAGCCCTCATGAGCAAGCAACACAGAAACTATAAGCCACCTAAGTGGCTTAGCAACGCAGCAAATATGTTGGCTATTTTAGTTCCTAGACCAATCGAAATTTGCCCAGACGCAAGCGAACCGGGAAAGATTTTAGATTTTTTAAAAGATTGCAGCATGACGTTTGTCAGCTGCTACTTCTTACCAATTACTAGTATCAAGGAAGACAGAATAAGAATAAATTACATTAAAGATACCATTAGAAGTGGCAGAAGGTGATCTTATAGCCACTGGAGGCTTAAATGCAAGAGCAGTAGAATGGGAAATGCCTACGACAAATCCTATGAGCCGGGCAGTTCTAGATATGGTGGCAAGGCTAGGACTCGTCATTGTAATCAAAGGAAGGACCTTGACTATGCGGAGGTCGGAGTTTGGCGAATTAATACCAGACATTACACTGGCTTCGGAGAGCCTTACACCAAAAGTAAAGGAATGGCAAGTAATTAAGGACAAAAATGGTAGCAATCACCAATATATCGTGTTCAAAATCACCGATAAAATAAACAGAAGAGGTATTGCACGCAAAACGAAATGGAATGTTGAGAAGCTAGATAATATAAAGCTCACATTTTAGACTCACCTAAGGCAAGCAGCAAACAAGGCGGTGGCAAGAGTAGCGGCATCAAGCCTATTCATGCCGACCGTTAGAGGTCCAAAACCTACAAAGTGCAGGCTTCTTATGTCTATGGCTCAGTCTTTTATTTTATACAGGGCTGGGATATAAAAAGATAAAATGACCGTCTAAATAAAGAAAGTGAAAATCACCCAAGTTCAAAGAATAGGAATGTTGAAGATAGCCTGCGTATATCGCATAGTCTCGGAGTCTGCCATAATAGTGATAGCAGGGGTAATCCCTATTGACCTCCTTGGAAGGGAAAGACGATTAAAGCACCTTACGGAGCAGAATAAAGGAAGATGGAGGCCAAGAAAAAAGCCCGGTAAAATACCTGGGAATGCAGGCAACATAGATGGCAAGAAGAAAATTGTGGTAAATGAATGGCACGCCTCATAAAAGATATAAGACATGGACTGAGCAAAAACAAGGTGAAGTAGATTACTATCTTACCTAATTTCTCTTAAATCACGGGTATTTTTGTTCGTACCTAAACAAGATACGGAAAACACAGATGGCTGCCTGCAAGTACTGCAGCTACGACACAGATGACCCTGAAAATTCGTTCTTTGACTGCACCAAGTGGCAAGCCGAACGAAATATGTTGCAAGAAAGGATCAAAACTTGTAATTCTGACAAATAATTGATAAAATTCTACTCAATGAAGAAAGATGGACTGCAGTAGCCCAATATATACATACAGTTCTCCGGGCCAAAACAGAAAACGGTGGTTTTGACGATAAAGTGGAAGTGGGAGGTGTTGTGTAGTGCGCGCGTAGGTGCAGTACCATCGTGGGGGCGTGTGGTGGTGTTTCCGCTGCGGTGCTTGAAGTGTTCGGGAGTGTGGTTGCAGGGCTCCAGGGGTTCGGCCACCAGGGCGTGGCCGCTGAGTAATCGGTGTGCAAGATGGAGTTATGCGTGGGTGCTTAAGCGCGTGCAGATTTCTTTGAACCGCTTCACTTTATCACCTTTCTGCCGATAAGCAGCTGCGGCTTGGTAGCCCATCCTCTTGTATGCTTCGCTTTTGCTGCCCTACCTTTTTTCTTTGGGGGGGGGGGGCTAAGCTTCTGCGGTGGATCTGTGAGGCAGTTAATGTGTGGAATAATGGCATTAGCGAGTGCTTAAATGAGGGCAGGCTTTTGCAGACAGTTTTGTTACATCACCTTACTACCGATGAGAGGCTGTGCCTCGCTGGCCTTAGATTCCGCCCTTCGGGCTCTGCAGTGGGTGTGCAACTTACACCTCAGTCAAGGGCGGCCAGGTCCGTGCTTCAGCTGGAGGGCATCTGCTAATTATTGTGCTCCTTCTCACCAACAAAATAAAGAAGAGCTGCTCAGATGTATGACGGGAACTAGAAAATACCCTAGTCGACGCAAAAAGTTACAAGACGCGTTGGTAACGGAACACTAGAGGAAGCCCGTACCAGGGGCTAAGCCCCCGTAACCCCAGCTTGAAATTAAAATGTGAGACCGGATTCTCAGTCAGGTGTCCCAGGAGATGGGTCTTGCTTGTTAAGTGGGTATGGTTTTAAGGAGTCTCAGACAGAGGAGGGTTCGTACACTCTTTTATCGTGTATAAAGGCATTCTGGACAATCTTTAGAAAAAAGAAGAAAATTAATAAATAACGAAAACAAAAACATTGATAACAATGATGAAAATAAATAATATACTATCTTATAATACCAACAACAATAATGATGATAACACTGATAACGATGAGGAAGATAACAATGATTATAATAATCATGATAATGATGGCAATGGAAATCGTTATCATTATAAATATAATATTATCAATATCTATTATAACAATTAAATACATAATACAATTATAATAAGTAATTTTGATATTAGGTATATTATTCTCGTTTTTATGTATTCCTTGAGAAATTTCCCTAAAAAAAAGAACTATGTGGTTTAGTATTATGAGACTTAAGTTTATTGTATATTGAAAAAAGGGCATGCAAAGAGGATACAGAGTGCTTGTAATAAAAGTGCCACCATCATACATATGCGACTCCTAATACAACGATAAAGTTGTAAAAAAATTAGCTTGTATACTATTGGTCATATTAATTTCTAATTTACCGACAAGCATTAAAGTCAAATAACTACCATATTAAGCTTAGGTGAAAGACAGTTCTAAGAATTAAGAATAAAAAACTTATCTCAACTTACATCGATAGTGAATGTACAGCTTCTCGGTAGCTAAAGTGGTAGAGCAACAATCTAGTGAACAGGAGGTTGTGGGTTTGATCCACACCCGGGAAGATATTTATTCTGTTTTTATTTATTTCTTAAGAAATTTTCTTCAAAATAGAAACTATGTGGTTTGGTATTATGACTCTGAAGTACATTGGATATTGAGAAAAGGGCATGTTTATAGGATTTAGAGTGCTTGTATTAAAAGTGCCACCATTTATCCATATACACCCCTTTATACAATGATTGAGATGTATGTACATTTACTTGTATACTATTGGTCGTATTAAATTCTGAAAATTATATCAGTCATAACGGAAATAATAATAAAAATCATAAAAAATAACAATTCAAATAATAATAACCATAAGCCCGAAGACAACAGTAATAATGAGAATAATAATGATTATGCTGTAAAAGATGATTATAATAAAAACGAAAATGGTAACAAAGACACTGAATATAATTAAAAGGATAATACTAAGAATTATAATGATTACGATAATAACTGTAAAGGTAATGATACTAACAGTAGTGATAATAATAATGGNCTGCGCGCTCGACGAGAAGATCAAAATATCGTCGAGGTAGACGAAAACAAAGTCCAACCCCGAGAGCGCCCGATTAATATACCTCTGAAACGACTGGCAAGCATTTCTCAACCCGAAGGGAGTACCAAGGTACTCAAACAGGCCGAAGGGGGTAATTACAGCCGTCTTCGGGACGTCCTCAGGCGCAACAGGAATCTGATGGTACGCCTTATGCAAATCTAGCGTGGAGAAAATGCATTTGCCATGAAGAGCGATTGCATAATCATGAAGATGAGGTAATGGGTAGCGATCGGGTTCCGTGACGCTATTCAACCTTCGAAAATCGCCGCAGACGCGCCACGAACCGTCCCTCTTTTTTGTCAGGTGCAACGGACTAGCCCAGGGGCTACTAGAATGCCTACAATAACCCTCACGCACAAGCTGCTCGAACTCCAGTTTAACGGCCTTATATTTCTCCGGAGTCAGCCTTCTGACACGCTCTGAGAAGGGAGGGCCATTGGTAAAATTATAAAGATACTGATAAAAATGACAAAACAGTGACTCTGAAAACAATAATAATAGATAGGACAAACACGGTGACAACAATGACAAAGATGTCTTTAACGATGACCACTGTAGCCACAAAAATAATAATGTTTTCCAAGACAAAGATAACGCCAATAATAAGAATAATGACGACCTTTACGACGTTGACAGCAAAAGTGATAATAATTAAATAACGATTGCATTGACAATGACAACAGCAATTACGATAGTAAAAAAAGTGTGTATGATAAGTAGTAAAAGCAGTTTGAAGCACCAGAGATATATGCCAAAGAGCGGGACCCCTCGTTTTTCTGGTAACCTTGAATGTAAAAAATGCTTTTAACTCAGCAAGATGAAAGGACATGCTTTGTGCACTGAAACACACATTTAGAACACCAGACTACCTCTTGAAAGTATTAAGTGATGATCTTGAGGAACGTTTCTTGACCTGTACGACATCAAAAGATGAAACAAAGAAGATAATAACTGCAGGGGCCTTTCAGGGATCAATACTTGTACCCGATCTCTTGAACGTGTCATACGATGGACTGCTTTACCAGAAAATGCCAGAGGGGACGTTCCCGGTAGAGTACGCGGACGATGCTGCTGTAGTGATCTTTGAACGCACGATGTAATTTGTGCAGATAAGACTTAATTAGGTTATGTGGAGAGTGGTTTTATGGACGGAGAACCACAGGCTCAAAGATTTAGCAAGAAAGACGGAGATTGTATTATTGACGAGGACAGAGATAGATACAAAAAAGTACAAAAACAGAAAGTAATGACAAAGGATGCCATAAAATTCTTAGGCGTGACGCTAAATAAAGAGCTCGCATTTTGGAGTCACGTTAGGCAAGCAGTAGACAAGGCAGTGGCAAGAGTGGTGACAATAAGCCGAATCATGCTGCACGTTAGAGGTCTAAAACCTACAAAGCGCAGGCTTCTTATGTCTATGGCTCAGTATTTTTATTTGTACGGGGCTGAGATATAAAAAGATGAAATGACCATCGAAGAGAAAAAAGTGAAAGTCACGCAAGTTCAAGGAATAGGAGTGTTGAGGATAGTCTGCACTTATCGCACAGTCTCGGAGTCTGCGATAATGGTGATAGCAGGGGTAATCCCTATCGAACTCCTTGTGAGGGAAAGACAATTAAAGCACCTTACGGAGCAGGACTTACAAAAAGATGGAGGCCAAGAAAAAAGCCTGGGAAATTACCTGGGAACACAGGCAACATAAATGGCAAGAGGATACTAGAGGTAGATGAATGGCACGCTTCATAAAAGATATAAGAAATGGACTAAGCGAAAACACGGGAAGGTAGATTACTATCTCACCCAATTCCTTTTAAATCACGGGTATTTTCGCTCGTACTTCAACAAGATGTGGAAGACATAAACGATTGCCTGCAAGTACTGCAGCTACGACAAAGATGACGCAGAACATTCGTTCTTTGACATCCCGAAGTGGCAAGCTGATCAAAACGTGCTGCAAGACAGGATCAGAACGGTAAATCCTGACAATGTCATAGATAAAATGCTATTCAACAAAGAAAGATGAACTACAGTAGCTCAATAACATATACAGTTCTTCAGGCCGAAAACAAGGACGGTCTTCCGGACGACTGAGTGAAGGTGGTACGTGCGTGAATCTGGTGCCATCATGACGGCCTTGGGTAGTGTTATTGCTTTGGCGCCCAAGGTGTTCGGGGGGGTTTCAGGGTAGAGGTCGCCGGGGTGTGCTAGCGGAGTCGTCAGTGGGCGGGATGGGGGCCTGCGTGGATGCTTAAGCGCGTGGAGACTCCCTTAAACCTGTTCGCCTTATCACTTTTCTGCCGATAAGTGGCTGCGGCTTAGTGGCCCATGCTTTTGGGTGCTTTGCTTTCACTACCCTTTTTTTTTTTTTTTTTTCTTTGGGGCTGGGCTGCTAGAGCAAGACTGTAAGGTGGTTTTCATGCAGTATAGGGGCTTCCGCGTATGCTTGAATGAGGACAGGCTACTGTGGACCACTTTGCTGTATCACCTTCCTGCCAATGAGCGGCTGTACCCTGGTGGCCTAAGAATCCTCCCCATGGGCTCTGTGGTGGATGCGCTCCTTGCACCTTTGTTGGGGGTGGCCAGCACTGGGCTTGTGCTGGGAAGTGTCTGCTTATTATTTTGCTCCTTCACTCTAACTATAGAGAGACGTATAGCTCGGATGCATGACGAGATCTAAAAAATATTCTAGACGACGCAAAAGTTGCAAGACGCATTGGTAACGAAACACTGAAGAAAGCCCGTATCAGGGGCAAAGCCTCTATTGCACTGGCTCAAAGTTTAAACGTGAGAGCAGATTTCAAGCCGGGTGTCCTAGGAGAAAGGTCTGGCCTGATTAGTGGGTATGGTTAAAACAAGTCTTCCGCAGGTGAGGGTTCGTACATTATTCTAACGTCTATGAAGGCATTGTGGACGACCTCGGAAAAAAAAAACTTTGAAGCTAATAACTGTAAAAATTATATTAATTATACTATTCATGATAATAGCATTGACAATGATGATGATAATAATAATGATAATGATGATAATGATGATGATGATTGTGATGATGATAATTATGATGATGATGATGATGATGATGATGATGATGATGATGATGACGATGATGATGATGATGATGATGATGATAACAATGACGATAATAATGCTGATGGCAATGATAATAATATTAATGACAATAATTTCAACGACAACGACAATAATAATAACCATAACGCTAATGCTGTTAATAGTGACGATAATAATGACAACAATAATTGTAATAATTATAAACTCAATCATAAGGATGATACCCAATATTTTAATGATGACATTAATAACTCAGGTCACGATAATGACAATGTCGAGTAATAGTGATTATGACGATAACAATAATAATAATGATAATGTCGATGTTGGTGACGATGGTCATAGTAATAATGATTATGTTTATGGTAAAAGGTCATAAGATTAATAATATTCACGGTGATGTTATAGATAATAATTGTAATGAAAATTATACATATCGTAGAAATAATGATAATGAAGCCTATGATAATAATAATAGTAATAAATATAATGATATAAATAATAATGATGATATTCATGATGATGATAGTGATGATAAAAAAAATATAGATGATAATGAGAAGAATAATCATGATGATAATGACGATGATGATAATTGAGCATCATCATCATCGTTGTCATTATTATTACCATTGTCGATATTATCATCACTAATATCATTATCATCATCATTACTATCATTATTATTAATATCATCACTATTATTGATATCATTATTTTTATTGCTATTATTATTGATAATAATAATGATAATGATAATGAGTTATGAAAAAAATTATGATGACTATGATAATAAAGATTAAGATGATATGAATGATAGTGATAATGATAGTGATAATTATAATGATCATGATGATGATGATAATGATGATGATGATTGTGATGATGATAATTATGATGATGATGATGATGATGATGATGATGATGATGATGATGACGATGATGATGATGATGATGATGATGATGATGATGATAATGATCATGATGATAATGATCATGATGATGACGATGATGATGATGATGATGGTTATGCTAATAATAACAATAGAAATAATAAAGATGACATTAAAATCAAGAAGAATAATAATTATATTAATAATAAAGATAACGGTCAAAGTGACAAGGACAATAAAGCTGACAGCAAAAATAGTAGTGATGACGAAGACGATGACAATGACATCTAAGACGTCCTTAACATATTCTCTATAACAACGACACTAATAATTATGATACTGATGTAAGTAACGATGTAAAGAGTGATTATAACTATTATCACGGCAACAACAGCAGTAGAAGAAACAATACAGATAATATTAAAAATGTTAACGATAAAAACAACGTTTAAAAGCATTAAAAAGATAATAATAATGTTAATTACAATGAGAGCAGCAACTAGGATAATTAAAACCATGTTCATAATAATCATGATATTCATGACGCAAACAACGGTAAAGGTTATATTATACATAGTACGTATAATGATAGCAATGACGACAAAAGCGTATGCCATTGATAAGAATCGTCATAATATTAATCGTAGTAATTACGACAATAATTATTACGTAAACAAGTATTACTCTAATATTAATAATAATATTTATCGTCATTATAACAATAATTATAATGTTTATCGTAATTGTTAGTGTAATAGTNATCATTATTTTATATGATTATTATCATTATCTTCGTAATACACCTTCTCATCGTGGTTGCATCGACTATTACTTTGGGTAGAGAGTCTGTAAAGATATACTACAAAAATGGACCTGTAAAGTATAATCATCATCATTATTATTTTTCATTTTACTATCATTATCAACATGGTCCTGTCAGTCATAATCGTCATAATACCCATCTTCATTAATATTATCATCATAATTATTATCTTTATCAAAATCATTATTATTAATATTATCGTCACCATTATCATCTTCATCATTATCATTATTATCATTATTATCATCATCGTCATCATTATTATCATCATCATCATCATTACTTTTATTTCTATAACAAACATTGTAACCATTATCATCATCACCATTGTTATCCTTATTATCATCATTATTATCATTAGTATTATTGTCATCATCACCATTGTCTTCATATGTATTTTTATTATCATCGATATTAACATTGTTATTATCATTATAACTATCATTATTATCATAGTCATTATCTCTATTACAAAAATCATTGTCGTCATCAAGATCATTACCGGTATTAGTATTATCATTATTATCATCATTATTATTATTGTCATTATAATAATTTTGATAATTATGGTGATGATTATTATGACAATTATAATAAAAATAATAGTTATATTGATGATGGTGATGATAATTACAGTAATTATTATTAAAATTATGATAATGATAATGATCATGATAATGATAGAGATGATGGTGGTGATGATGATAATGATAGTGATGATGATGACAATGATGGTGATGATAACGATAATGATTATAATGACGATGATAATGATGATGATTACGATGACGATTATAATAATGATGATGATGATGATAATGATCGTAATAATTTTGATGATGATGATGGTGATGATGACGATGATGATGATGATGATGATGATGATGATGGTAATGATGAGGATGATATCACTGATAAAGATGATGATGATGATTATAGTAATGATAATGATAATAATAGCTCCCACAAAATAAAGAAAAATTTAATAGTTTCTTACGTGATTTTCTTATAGTTTAAAATATGCTAGCCCCACATTCAGCTATCCTAAGCTATTTTTACTTCTTCACAACCCTCGAAGCTTTTTTATAAATGCTTCTGGGTCCCTACACAGCTTTTCCACAGCTCTTTTACACGTTTCTAACGTGTTTAGCGTAAGAATAGAGTTAATGCATCTGATTGTTCTAAACATAATATAATAACATAATCTCACTCAGATTACTTAACAGATCAATACCAAAGACTTGTTAACAGAATTTATTATTTAACAAACTTATTATCGTGTGATTAATTTTGTAATAGAATTACTCAAGAGGCTGGAAGACACTTTACGTACAATAAATAAATAATCCCTTAATAACGACATACAAACAAACTACCTTCTAGACTTCTTATTTAATAAATAAGTAATTAGTCTTGGAGACATCATTGTAATGTGCCACGCATTGTGATCCGTCTAATTCTCTAGGCCACCAATGAGGCAAAGACTTACTTTACACTTAAAAAGTATTTATGCAATAAATTTTTTTGGTTAATAATTGAACGTATAAGTTAATTTAACTTATTTAATTAAATTTATAATTGTAGAACACATACAAATATATTCACATTTACAAACTGTAAAACTTAACAGTTTACATTTAGTAAGTGTAAAGTGTAGGCCACTTTAAAATTTTCTTAGTTTGTATTGTTTTAGTACTATGTAATTTCCGATCATCAAAACATATATTTTTATGACATGATAAAAATAAATGCATTATTCAAGAACTGACATAATAACATTTGTTTACCTAAACTTAGTTTTTACTTGCAATAACACGTCAGCAAAACTTCATATAAATAAATAAGTATTCATTAAATTCTTCAAAAGATTATTACTCTATTTTTACGAATTAAAAGGTAAGAGTTATTTAGGTTCTAGTTAAAACTATAGAAACCGAGACAGATAGTTTATCGAAAAATATTTTTTTTAAATGTCCTAAACATAGAACTTTGATTTTCTTATGCACTTACACATGGTAGTTTATACGAATATAAAATACCAGCTTTTGGCCTGTTTCATAATTTGTTTCTAGAAATATTGCAAAACTAAGACTAGTATCTTTTAGGCTTACATGAACTACTCTAAAGGCAACAGTTTCATTTTTAATCAGTGCAATAATACTGCAAATATACAACACATGAGCACAATAAAAGGTATTTTGGTCTCTTCTTAGATGCGCAAGCAAAAATCTTGCGAAAAAAACAGTACAATTGCAGAAAGTTTTACATAAGGTATACAAATAAGCTCTTTTAAACACATAAAATGTGATACCATTGTTTAAAATAACTATGATCCTAAAACGATGCGTTTGTTGAGATTTTCAGCATGTACTACCATCAAAATGAAAAATTTTACAGCAGAATCATAATAAATATTAAAAAATATATCAAAAAAGGCTCCTCACACATGTTATAAGCGTATGTTGCTATTAAAAAACCATAAAAAACTTTCTTAAAAAAGCGTTTTTCGAATTTCTTGGTAATTGCTACTTTAAATTGTGCAAAAATAACTGCAAAATCGTCAAAATATCTTATGAATCTGCTGTAAGTCTTTAACAATTTATATAAGCTTTGAAAAACTGAAAATAATACCAACAAAAAAAAGAATTTTTGATTGTTTGTCGTATGGAGTAACAAAGAAGGTTCAAAATTCCTCAAGATAACAGAAAATCAAATGTAAGACTTCGTATTAGGCTAAGTAAAAATTCAAATAAAAACTTAAAAAAGTTTTTTTAGACGTAATTTTAGGGTTGTGTTGTAAAAAAATTTTGTGGATCTTGGAGGTGAGAAAAGCTACTTTTTTAAATTCTTGTATTTTTATAATTTTTTTAATACAAATGAAAGTATGGAAAAATAAACTACAAAAAATATGAATTTTGACATTTTTGTGCATGCACATCCAATAGAAATCTAAAAATTTGGCCTTAAAAGTTATTTCTTTCCCCTATTAAATGGTACTGAAGATGAAGCTATTCTCAAATAAAGCAGATTCACTATAATAACTGACCTGTAGCCTTTACTCTAAGTCACTTTTTCAAAGGGTGATATAACAGTAGTTAAAAGGGGGCTGAAAAGGGAAAGTGACTTGAAGCGTTATAAGATCTAAAGGAATAAGTGGAGCTAATTAAGTTATAAGTGGCTGGGGGGAATTTTCTTAGGATATTTATATTATATTATTATAACGAAAAGACATCAGGATTATGAAGGGGTGGCTAAAAAAATAATTCAAAATCTCTGAAGGTGACAAATGTTGCGAGGGAGGATTCCTACCTAAGTCTAACAGCTATCTTAACAATTTAAAATTAATGTCTATTTATTTGCCAGGATATTCCTTCCACAAATCATAAAGCAAGAGCATGCACGCGTCCAGCTCAGCCGAGCGCCAGCCCTCACCATCACCTGCATCATCACCCATAATTGATCTTATATGCTCACTGATCAAACAATTGGTGATGTCTTAGGCGATATTGCCAAAAGTTTGCTTAAATAGTGAGGTTTTGAAGCTTCTGGATTTGTCAACTCAAAGCTTTAGTTGTTGGAACAATACGCCGCCACTAGTACTTGCACTTAACTACTTGACATCCATAAAAAAAAGGAAAAAATAAAAATGGTATTAATGAAAATACAAAAAAAAGACGTTGAAGTACTATATAAAAATTAAATTTTGTTGAAATGTAAAAAAAAATAATATTTAAGTTTCTTGAAAAAATAAATGGTAAAAGAAAATAAATTTATAAAGTCTGTTTTTAATATAATCTATTACCTAATAACTTTAAAATTTTATTTTCTTCCCATTTATGTTTGTATTCATTTATGTGTATCCTGTCTTCATAATGAATATTATTATTCAATAAGTATTGGTTATACTACACGTAAAAGAGCATATGGCTGAGATACTCTAGTCATAAATAAAAGATAACTCTAGCTGATGATGTACCTTACAGGTAAATGCATCGATGAATCTCTTGGTTATACGTAGAAAGATAATACAAGATAATTCCTATTGCTAATGCTACTGCTGCGGCCACTGCTGTTATTTTGCTGATTCTATTTTTGCTGTGCGTGAACAGTTCACTTATCAAACAAATTTATGCCTAGGCTGGTACAAACAAGATAACTCTCACTACTGCTGCTGTTATTTTGCTGCATATATTTCTGCTGTGCATAAACAGTCCACCCATTAAAAAATTTATACATAGGCTAATAGCCAAATTTAAACTCAGGAAGTCTTGACCTAGAGTTACTGTGCTACATCTCTAACTTTAGTCCTACCTATTACATTTTTAAATTCAAAACCCTTTCAAAATGTGTACATAATTACCTCGTACGTAAATATGTATGATTAGATGCACGTGTGAATGTGTACATATATAACGTTGGAAAGGTAATTTTTATTTATCATACCTCACAGATATGTGCGTATGGTTGGGATTCTCATCCATACATACGAAACTACTCTATCTCTTACGAGCTAATTAAAGAGAAGAGAGCTGTTCACAGCTCTAGCGTTCGTGCGGAGTCATGGCTGTCCGTGAACGGTTGCCTATGCAAACACGAGGGAGATGTGTGCTAGATTTGACTTGTGCTGGTATTGGTCATTCTGTATCTTCTAGTAGACGACCTTAAGCAGAAAGAAAATGTTAAATGCAACAGCACCCTATTTTTATAGAATATAAGTTTTAATTATCTTGTATTTCATGATTAGACTAGGAATGACGATTGCGTCATTCTAATAAAAAAAACAAAGATGTAACTCATAGTCATTAAAGTATGTCAGCTAGTCACTATTTCACCACGTAAGCGATAGACTAAAATTGCTGATAATAGTAGACCTTAAATATAGTGTGTGCTTTTTTGGTACTTAGAACATAGATAAAAATACATTTAGTAATGTTAGCAATTACTTTTTTATTACATTTCTAGAGAAACTTTATACATAAAACACACTTTTTCTTACGGTGCAGTATGGCTAAAATTAATAATTGGTAGATAAGGTATTTAACGTCATGCAGTAAAAAGAAGGAAAATAACTACAATTAAATGTTCTAATACACATAGAAATTTCTACTATAAGTTTACTTAATACTGTGACGTAAGATTTGGGAATATTAGTTGTTGTCAAAAAAAGAAAGAATATATTTAAGAAGTAAAGAGGGAGTAAAAAAACCTTTATAAGTTGCATGTCCACAACTGACCTACGTAATGGCATTAACAAGTGAAACAAGCAGTTCTGCCAAGCAGTACTTGACCGTTTTTATCAAGACGCAAATCCATTGAGTATTAAAATACCTACCTTATTGAAAATAGATGTAGGTTGGACGGGTAATAGTGCGTGAGAAAGACATTAATTTACCTTAGGGTTTAGTGACATCTACAGTATGTCTTACACACGCCAGAACATCATAAGGTTTTATGGAGCATACAAGCCAGGTAACGTACTAACATTCAGAGAAAAAATGAATGCTAACGCCTGTTTACTGATAACGTACACAAGTGACTTGAAATTTTGCTGCTAATAATTACAGTCAATTTACTAAATTCGGCTTTTTTGCAACAAGAATACTAAGTTTTTGATGTTAAACATCTATTGCGGCGCTTGGGGGGTAAAAGAGAGCCTTGCATGACGCGTCGCCACGCAAGCCGTCGCCAGGTTCGTAAGCGGGTTCTCCCCCCACTCCTAGCTAGCATCGCCCCACCAGAGCTGCGTCGCCACACATGAGCCGCATCGCCACGCAAGAACCGCGTCGCCACGTAGCAGCGCCAGACCCAAGCGGGCTCTCTCCCCACTCCTAGCTACTTAGCGCACCACGCCAGAGCCGCGTCGTTGCAAGCAAGCATTTTTGTTACATATTGTAGTAATCATCGACCTATTATTACTGTTATTCCATCGCAAACATTATCGAATGTTACCATTACTGACGTCACCGTGCTACGAATGATCTAACTTAATGTTTATTACGGTAGAAAATATAAGTATTTTTATAAATAGTCTGTATATTTTTATACTGCTACACTTTTCCATGTATTAGTAAAAATAAACAAAAACCATTTTTTAAATTTATGCTGCTTATTTTTATTTATACACTCTTCTTCTTACATCCTCACATTTCTACCTTATATTTTTTATATCTGTGCCCGATTTTTTACTCTCAAGTGAAAAATTCAAAAATCATGTACTGCATAGGGGTGATGAGCTCAACGTCTTATAGAAAATTAATATGAATAAATAATACAACCGAGTTCAATAACGTATTCTTTGATGTTTCACATCTGTCGGGGGTCCCGAGACCCACACCTGTTTTTTTTTTTTTTTAGATTATGAAAAAATAATGAATTGGACTATTAAAGATTAACTTAGAGAGGTTCTTTCTGAAGCTTTTATATGCCTTTATAAAAATAAGTGTAAAAATTGTTGTTAAGCACTCGCTTAGCATAGGCTCTCATTGGCGCACCCAATTATTACACTAGAAATCATACGATTATTCTTCGTAGAATTGAACCAGGATGACTAAAAACTAGAGTTATAAGCTTGAAGCTATTTTTTTTATAATGGCCTATTAAAAACTTTACATTATAAGACAATATTAAAAGATTTTTAATTACAAAGTTTATTCAAGTATAAACACAAGTAATTATGGTAAAGTTAGTTACATTACATACGCACGAGCTTGAAACTTCCAATTTACTGATATAATAAATAAATTTCAAAAGTTGCCAGCTCTTGATCGTTAACTAACGTATATCTTTTTTTACATTAGTCACGATGCTTGATGAAAATGCAACTTAATGCACACTATTCTCTGGCATTCCGTAAGAGAAAACTACTGCATCCTCTGTTAAAAGTGCTTTATTTATTACTTTCATAGCTAATTTAATGTTCAAATATTTCAACACTTTAACTGATGTTAGTTTTTTTTACTAAAATTAAACAATTACTATCGACCTTATACCATTGCAAACCATTTTTTTGTTTTTTTATTGTATATCAAAACCTTACTATCATTGTACAACATCTTATAAATGTCTTAATTTGAACTAACCATTTGACAAAATGTTACAACTGATTTACACTCTTTGAAAAAATTAAATCTTTAACTTTTAATTTATTTTATTAATTATGCCATATGAGACGTAACAACAAGTCAACAGCATATAAAGTATTGAAATATTTTAACCATAAACTGCCTATCAAGGTTATCAGCGAAGCGTTTTTACTAGGGGTTGTAGCTTTCTCTCATGAAATGGCAGAGAATAGTGTGCATCAAGTTGCGTTTTCGTCAAGCATGCTCACTAGGGTAAAAAAAATATGGTAATTCATGACCAAGTACTGGCAACTAATCTCAATACTTCGTTGTTACATTAGTATTTATAAAGCCTAGAGCTTATATTCTAAAAAATCACGAAACATTGACTCTTTTTTTCAAAATTATGGAAAGTGAGGGTTACCTTAAGTATCATGTAGTTAAATTATACATAATTTAATAATATGAAAAAGGTATACTTTAAGAACTGTGTATGATGAAAATAAATATCAAAATTGAAATAACTGTTTATCAAAATATCATTATGTAGAGAGAAAAAAAAAAGCTAAAGTGAGCGTAAGAAACTTTGTCAAAATACTTCAAACTTTAAAACTGAGGCGTTAGATTTCACGTTACCTTAAAGTTGTTTCACTATTAGTGAAAGTAACTAAGACTGAACTTCAAAAACTGTTTGTGATTAGTAACAGATATTTAGCCTTCTGACGTCATAAAAAACTTTGTATACAGAGTTTAAGCTTTTGAATCAGTGTCCAACATTGGTCTCTTTTCTGTAGGATCATTAGTTTGTAACTCTCCAGTCCCTACTTAACTAGGTATTTAGAAAAATTTTTTAGAGTGATATTTTATTAAAAAATTAACGGTTTGAATCTAGTCATACGCATAGTGGTAAAATATCGATTCTATTAGGATACGAATTGTTAGGAAACACTAGCTTTACGGTTTCAGAACACTTCTTATGACACTCTTACTGTTAGTAATCCCTTTGATTCAGTGTAAATTCTTGATTCCTTGACATAAGATTAATGTTTGACGTACCAAGATGATAACGTTAAGTTTAACTACAAACTGACCCTGTTATTCGAAAATTTTTGAAAGATGTACGTATATGCCGAGGTGTTAAGAGTTCTGGATTCTAAAGAGTAAATTTAAAGAAATCTAGCTTAAAAATTACGTATTTTTTGAAAAAAATGACTACTTAACAGAAATTTTGAAATTTTTTTGTTTCGTCCTATACTTTATCTCTTAAATTTGTATTTGAAATTTATTTTTAGTTTTTATTTAAATTTGATTTTGCTATTCGTTTTTTTGCTATGTAATTTTAAACAATTAAAAATATATTTTTCTCTTTGTAACTAGTCACATTGAATAGCGACAGATTTAAATAGACTTAGGCACCTACCAAATAACTAAAAATTAAATCTTATAAATGAAGACATTAATTTTTATCTATTTTCATACCTTGACTTAGAAAATCATTAAAATATCAAGAGAAAGAAGTGTACTAAGTTATTTTTAAAATCTGTGTTTGTCTAACAGGTAGAACTCCTACAGAATAGCTTAACTCGAACAAGAATAAAGTTTTCAGTTGCTGTTGAAAATCTTACATCATATTATAAAGTATACATAGAACATGATCCAATGATTACGCAACCACAACCATCAAATCCATGGATCACAGAAGATGCTACATTTTGGCAATTAAATAGCCCATTGTTAGTTATATAAGTTATTCAAATTATTATTTTTGTTTTTTACTAGACATTTATATGATCTTATTTCTATTAAAGAGTCAACGTTTCTACTGAAAGACGTGTTAAAAGATGGAAAATATCTTTGGAAGAGTTGATGTCAGATCCATCAGGTGTGTTCAACTATGTATAACATACCCTTAACTCAAATAATACAAGGTATTCACTTTTTTGAGTTTACACCTACATTGTCAAATATTTCAGGCCTGCAGGAGTTCACCAATTACTTAAAAAAAGAATACTGTCTTGAAAATATTCGGTTTTGGTTAGCTGTTAAACACCTCAGACATAGTTCTCAAACGAAAATTCATGAAAAAGTTGAAGAAATTTTCAAGTACGTATAATGAAGGCTTTTATTGTGTAAAAAAATAAGGAACTTTCGATTAAAACTAATAAATAATATTTTTAAAAACAGGGAATTTTTAGTGTCTGGAGCGCCAAGTGAAATAAATATTGACAGTAAGGCCAAAGAAAAAGTACATCAGGCAATGAAGAGTCCAAATAGGTTTATATTCGATTCTGCTGCTGAGCACGTCTACACAATGCTATTGAAAAAAGACTGTTATCCAAGGTTTATTCGTTCTGAACATTTTCAAAATCTTCTTACGGCATGAGCTCAACNAAGAATGAAATAAGCCTAGCAAATAAAATACTCTATAAAATCTTGCATAATGGACTTAAATTTATTAATATTGATACTCCATGTATTACATCCTCAGCAATAGTTACCTATACATTGAATATACGTATCGTCATGGAACATGTATTAATCACGTAAATCGAGAGCTTCTACGCATGCTAAATGCCTTAGCATCCCAAAGTCACGCGCGTAATTTCAAATTTACTTATATTTTAACATGGCTCCTTAAATATAAAATTTTATCATGTTACAAATTTTAGGTTATCGTTTTTTTATTTTGATTAAATCCTAAATCCTTTTTAAACTTAACAAATTTAGTTCTCTCTAATGCCTAAGTAAAAATGTCTGCTGCGTTATTTTCTGAGTTAACTTTAACTATATTAATTATACCGTTTGAACAATTCTCGTTTACAAAGTGAAAATCTGTTTCAATATATTTCTAGTTTTTTGTATAGTTGCCAAATTTAGAAATACTAATCGCACCAGAGTTGTCTTCAAAAACATTTATTGATTCATGAAAAATAATAAAGAAACCTTTTAATATTTCTCTTATCCATAAGATTTTGATTATGCTTTCCCCCAACGCCACATACTCAGCTGCTGTCGAAGATTGTGTTATACTTCCTTGTTTCTTAGATTTCCAATACATTACATTATTAGCTAGCTTTATAACGTAACCAGTAGTTGATTTTCTGTCAACTATATCACTTGCCCAGTCTACATTCACAAAACAAGTCAAAATATCTACTTTGAAATTTCTTTTTTACGTTAACTTAATATCTTTTGTTAGATACAAAATTTAAGATTCGAATTGCATATTTGTAATAAGTTTGATTTCAACAGTTTTTAAATCTACTTAAATAGTTTACGCTATAACTAACATCTTGTCTTGTTCCTAAGCTTATACATAAAAGTGCTCCTATCAAATTTTTGTAGTTTTTAAATTCAGATGCTGACCGTGCGGGATCACATTTTAAGTTTTGCTTCATTCATACCAAGGTATGTATTGACATCACCTATGTCTTTCATTATAATTTTGTGGAGTGTTTGCACTAACAAAATTTACGTAAATATGTGTTGCATAATTTTCTGGCTTTAACCTTTCTGGTTCTTAATGCGTTCTACTAGACGTTCTTATTCTACTTTTTTTTTTATTTGTAGTTTCATTACTATTTACAGTTTTAATATTTTCATCAAAAACCGAAACATTATCGGTACTATTATTATTATCATTTGTTTAACTGTAACAATTATCATTTCTATTACCATTAAAACCTTTTTATTTAACATTCTCCTTCACAATATCAACATATCTAGCAATTATAATTTTATTGTTAATGAGTACTCTATAACCAACAATTTCATACCCTACTAAGATTTCTACTTCTGCCTATTTATTTCTTTTATTACTTCATTAAACCTCCAGCACCCTAACAAATATTTTACTTCCATAAAATTTTATGTTATTTAAGTTTGGCTTAACTTTCGACATAATTTCATATGGAGTTTTCCTTTTAAAAGTATTTACTAAGGTTCTGTGTTTTAAGTAAGCTGCCATTTTTAGTACTTCTGGCCAAATTTTCTTATGTAATTTTGCAACAGATAACAGACACCTTGATGTATCCATTACTTATCGATTGTATCTTTCTGCAGTTCCATTTAACTCATGCACGTATGAAAGGCATCAATCTATTGTAATACCTTTATGCATTGCAAATTCATAAATACTTCTGTTCAGGAATTCTTTCCCATTATCCCATCTTAACCTTTTTACTCTTTTCCCTATCTAGTTTTCAAATTTATTTATATAGTCTACTAAACAATTATAAATTTTATTCCTAAGCTTCACTATGTATACTTTAGCAATTTAAGAGTAATCGACAACAATAATTTAAAAATATTCATCTCCATTATAACTATCTCTATCAGGCTCATTTAAATCTACATGTAAGATTTCTAAGACATAATTGGCTCTACGTCTATCGTTGTTAAATTTAATAGTATGCATTTATTTTAAATGCAAGAGCCACATTTGAAATAATCATTCTCTTAATCATAAGGCAGACCTTTAACTAACTTTTCTTTACGAAAAATATTTAAATAATTAAAATAAACATGGCCTAGCATTCTATGATATTTTTCTTTTTGACTCATATTACATGTTCCATCGTATGCCAGCTTTTTATTTACTTTGCTAAATGTCTTGTACATATCATTCATTTTATATGCTGTTGTAAGCAATTCATTCTTTTTATTCAATGTTTTTGCAGTATTATTTTCCATGATAATTTTATCATAATTTTTTATTTTACCAACACTCATTAGATTTTTATTCATTTTTTCAACATAGTGAACGTTTTTCATATAGACTTCTTTAATTTTATCATTTAGTTTGAATAATAAATTGACATTTTCTATTTTTGGAGCTTTCAAAGTTTTTTAATTGCCTATTTGAACATTGACTGGATATTGTAGATTTATATATTCGGAAAAATAATTTAAATTATTAATTATATAATCAGTACAACTACTATCCAACTTCATCCAATTTTATCACTACATCTCTTCGCTTTCCGACTGGCAAGATTTTGATTCTTATTAATACTAATATTGTTAATTAAAGTTGTACAAAATAAGTCTCTGTTAGTACTTTGATTTTCGCTGTTATTTCTACCATAATTGGCACTGTTAATAATGTTGTTGTTGCCAATGTTGATTCTGCCATACTTGATGCCATGGCCTCTGTTATTATTTTGAAAGTTTTGCTGCTGTTGGTTGCCGAACTAACCGTATCAGCCTCCTCGCTGTTGATTACTTTTTCCTCTGTTTACATTGGAAACACCAGTCCACGATCCTGTTGATGTGTTTTGTCGTTGATTATAGTTGTTATTACAACATTGATTTAAAAAATGTCCTGGCTTACCATACTTATAACAGCTTCTATTTTTTTTTTTTTCACTTTCAACATACTTGAATTTCTACTGTTATATTCACTTATATATGTTGGATCTTTTATCTTGTACATTTTTATTATGTTTATAACATATTTAACTGTCCATTCCTCTTCTTTCAAAATGTGTATTAAATGACCAATATGTTGTTATGCGGGAGGTAATTTTTATAGTGAATATTTAACCTTTTTCTCTTTATTAACCGTTGCTTCAGCAGTTTTTAATATTATTATTAAATTTTCAAACTCACTAAAAAAATCACTAGATTTTTCAAAGTCACACAACTTGATTTTATCTAATTGATCTCTTACACATATCTGCAATGGTATTAATTTTTTGAGGTATAACTTATTTAATTTCTCAATGATCTTATACGACTTCATTTCATTACGTATCCATTCAAATTGATCTACACTTGATGCACTACATATGTTATTCATAGCTTTTGAATCATTTTCTTACCTCCCCTTTTTCCTTACATTCTCTTTTTTCCACAAACTATAATTACGACTATCAAAAGTTGGTAACATAAATTTAATATAGTCCGCTATCTTTTCTTCCTTCTCGATTTTGACTTCTTTTAATATACGCAGCACGTTTTTCAAAGTTTTCAAAAACTCCTTCTCACGTAGTCTTTGTCTTCCTTTTTTAACCTAATATTTGCACTGTTTATCTCTTTTAAGATTTTCTGGTTGTCAACCTATTTAGTTCTTTCTTTTCCTTGTAAATTTTCTATTTACCTATAATCGAACATCACATTTACACTTCTTTCTACTAAACACGTGCCAAACTTCCTATCTCATGAAACTTTTGAATCCTTTTGCATCTCAAAAAATTTCTCACTAAAATACATGTGGCACATATCACTGCAAACGTTTTATTCTAATCTTTTTTATACTCAACATATTTTTTTTATCCCTTTTTGATTTTATTTTTTCTCTTACAAGTGATTGTCACGTGCCTCCGAAGAGACACGTGAAACATTAAAAAAACAAGAAAAAAATAGGCAACTTAAAGCACTGCTCCCATTTTAAAAATAAATAAGCCTGCAAAAATAAACACTTTATAACATTTTATATGATAGACTAGAATTTATTCAAATTAATACTTCATATATTACACAAGGCATCTTTCCTTAGCAACGGTTATCTATACACTGAATGTACGTATCGTCATTAAACATGTATCAATCACGCGACTCAAGAGCTTCTAATTATGCTCAATGCCTAGCGTCCCAGCACTGTGTGCGTAATATTATAAGATCTAACTAGTAAGTTGTTGAAAACAATCATGGAATAACTCAATCTTTCTACATATACATGTGTAGTAGATACAGGTCTTCTTTTTATATGATAGATTGTAGCAGACTTATAATAGTTCCACTAACTAGAACCATAACACTTTCTTATAACAAAGTGTTAAAGCTGCTCTTGCACCTACATTTTAAAGTTACGTAAGCAATCAAACAAAAAAAGGTGAGAATCACTTACTGTAGTACCTCTTTTCTTACAGTCTCAGACTAAGTCAATGAGTTACATATGTTGGTTAAAAAAGGACTAAATTTAAAAGCATAAATATTTTTAACATATATTACATAGAATATATTACGGAGTGCATGCAATGTGGATGAACGAGGTGGAATGCATCTACCGTGTGTGTTGCCTGGACACACTTGGCGACACTCCCTGTAATATTTGTATACGTGGGTCTCAACTTTCAAGATGCCACTGGGAGTAGGTATCATGGCTACAGGTTTCGTCGCTTCTCACGACAACTTAAACACAATACAAGGGGGGAAAAAAGGCACATGAAGGAATGAGCACTCGCGAGTACTTTTGAAAGAAAATCCGTAGATTTAAAAATATTAATGGATCAAGGGACCCACGGTAAGAACGAAGTTCTTTAAACATGAGATGGGTATAGACACAATTTCTCAGGTAACAAGGGGGTCGCCAGATCCACAGGAAAAACGAAACTCTGTAAACGTTAGTACTGCATTCATGTTGTTTACTCAAACAAAAACTTAAAAAACGAATGAAAAAAAAAAATAAAAATAAGTTGCTTAGTACTCACGATGGTTGAACTTCGTTAGTACTGTATTTATGCACGACGTTCTCATGAAGTTCAACCATCGTGAGTACTAAACTACTTATTGTTTTTTTTTTTTTTCATTAGTTTTTCAAGTTTTTGTTTAAGTAAACAACATGAATGCAGTACTAACGTTTACAGAGCTTCGTTCTTCCTGTGGGTCTGGCTACCCCCTTGTTACCTGAGAAATTGTGTCCATAACCATCTCATGTTTAAAGAACTTCGTTCTTACCGTGGGTCCCATGACCCATTAATACCCCCTGGTTTGTTGTTTTAATTTCCTTTATAATTTTTTC
>NW_019379744.1:88916-120541 GCF_000648655.2 Copidosoma floridanum
TGTTTAAGCGGAACTCAAAAAGCTTCATCATTGTTTTTTTTATTTTTATTTTTTTTTATTTTAATTGTAAAACAAAAAAATACAAAGTGAAATAAAATTGATTGTGGGAAAAGAAAAATTAGAATTTGTTTAAAAATTCATTGCTTGGGAGTGTGAGGGGGAATGGTGTGTAGAAAAAGAAAAGTATAGCACGGTTGGGTGATACATATATATAGTGGGGAGAGGGGATGTGTATAGAGAACAGTTTGTGAGGGGGACGGTGTAAGGGGGAAAACTTGAGAGAAAGAGACTTTTGTTTCCAAAAAAAAAAAATCTGTCGGTTTTAAAATTCCAGCCCCCCGAGTAACGCAACATGAAGAACTTCGTTCTAAAAATATACGAAAAAATACAAAAAATCTCTCGTGGGTGTACGCGTGTAGGTGTGTGTTTGTGTGTATGTATACACCCATCGAGCGTGAACGCATGGGCAGACTACGCGGGCTAGTGGAGGGTCGCTACCCTTTACAAGAAAACTGCTTGTTGGCAAGTGCTCACAGGTGCTATGCGGAAACATTAATACCTTCGGGTGTCAAGGAGTTGAGGATGGACAACGAAGTCAATTCAGCAAGCGTCCCTGCTGATAAAGGCTGATGCTCACTCAGGGCCGTCTTTCACTTCTTCGACCTGGTGTCTCTCAGTGACTAGCTGTCTTACGTGGTGGTTCGTCTACCCTAGTGATATTCGCTCTCTGGTTGTCACAAACAACACCAAAGCCACCAATAAAATCACCGGTACAAAAAGGACGCCTATCACATAAAAACAAAACAAAAACCACCTCAAGCGCTCTCGCAAGCCCAAGCTAATGTTCCTTTTTTTTGGCTTCTTCTTAACTTCCCCTCCTTTCCCGTACCCCTTTCCTTCCTAGTCCCTTTAACTCTTTTTGCCCTTTTCCCTACTTCCTTCCCTACCTACCCTAGCCTACTGGTGATGGCTTGACAGTCTATCACCATCAGAATCAATAAAAAAATGTCGCTGGACATCTAGCAGAGGTGCAATATCTAACAAATTATGTTAGAAGTAATGTTAAGAATTTATGTAGACTAAAATAAAAATAAAATACTTCGTAAATTGACATAAACAGGTTAGGGATGGAAGTTCAAAAATTGTGCCGAAAAAATATATTATATTTAGGCACATCAGCAGTGTACACGAGTTATTTCAGAGTCTTTGAGAGGAAGGTTATTTAATGTTGACAGCTTAATATGGTCTTTTATAAAAAAACAAAGCAAAATGGCCTTTAAGTTTAAATAAAGGTATATTATAAAGGTGTTGGAATTAAAGAAAACATTTTTATTGATTTCTCAATTTCTTAGTACAAAAAGAAGATGCTTAACATAAAAAATCATGACTCACCAGGAATTTAAAAAAAATACAATTGATTACTATTAAAATAATGTCGAATGGAGGTACTGTCAAATTTTGTATTCATTGAAAATTAAAACGACGTTTTGGCCGTTTGGACAATGTCCTGGCCCTCATCAGGAACAAAAATCTATGAGTAATAAAAAATTCTTTACAATACAAATACGGTATTTTTGATTAATTAAATAAGTTTGATAAAGATATTCATAAAAAGAACTTATCTAAATTCTACGGACTAATAAAAATACACAAAAAAGACCCTATCATTATCTTGACACTGAATTCACCTACTTATATTTTTTTTTTTTTATTCCTTTCCAATTTCTTAAATAAGAATATTCCACTGGCACAATCACACGTAAAAAATAGTGATGAGTTAAAAAATGAGTTGAAATATATTATTATTTCACCTGGTTACACTCTTATAAGTCTAGATGTTATTAGTTTGTTTTCTAATACAAGTAAAACCTTAATCATAAATGCAATAAGACATTTTTGGAAATTCTTGATGGGTAAATGGTAAAATCAATGTTCCTCTCAAAGAATTTTGCACAGGTTTATCTTTGATTTTGAATTCAACTTTTTTCCATTACAACAAGAAATTTTATAAACAAGTTCTTGGCTCTCCAATGGGCAGTCCCTGTAGTCCAGTACTGTATGATCTTGTAATGCGTTTACTTGAAATTTCATGCTTAGAGAAGTTATGTTTTAATGTTCCACTGTATGTGCGGTATGTGGGTGGTATTTTTAATGAATAGTGATAAATGTATGCCTACTAAATATATTAACGATACTAAAAATAATTTTAATATCTATTGTCCGGAATTACAATTTACTGTTGAGAAATGCAACAACAACAGCATTAGTTGCTTAGATTTAAAAATTATTATTTAACAAAATAACACAGTGCTAACTTAGTGGTACCAAAAACCCACACATTCAGGCTGATACTTGGATTTTCTCTCCCACCATCCAATATAACATAAAATAGGTATCATTCACACATTAGTAGACTTTTCCATTAAGTTAACAGACACTCAATTTGATAACGATGATTTAAAATTAATCAATCAATTTTTACTAGCTAACAACTATCCTTAAAAATTTATTGATAAATTTTGAACCAAAAAAGTAAATATCTTAAGAAACGTGAACATGATTGACAATTGCAATAGAAACAATAATAATTATTAACGAATCTTATCATTACCGTATATTCGCAACTTGCATGGTCCTATTAGATATTTTTGTAAGAAGCTTCACATTGGTCTTGTATATAGNTATTATTACCGTATATTCCCCACTTGCACGGTCCTATTAAATATTTTTGTAAGAAGCTTCACATTGGCCTTGTACACAGTTTAAACAATAAATTAAATTCAATCTTTTCACTTGGAAAAGATTTAACAACAGAGCTACTCGATAAAAATAATGTCATATACCACATACCATGTGCAAATTGCAACTGCTGTTATGTCAGTCAAACGTCGAGAGCTTTAAAATTAAGAATAAAAAAGACATAGAGAAAAATAAGGATACATCTGTACTATCACAACATAGAATTGAATTTACACACAACTTTAATTTTGATAAAATAAAAATTTTAGACATGGAGCAAAGTTATCAAAAGTGCCTGTTTTTCGAAATTTTAAATATACATTATTTTAATAATAATATTAATAGACAACTAGATACAGAAAAATTAAAAGATTGTTACAAGTCTCTCGTTAAGTCAATTTGAAAAGGAGGCTAACTCTATGTTCATAATTTAAAGGTCCCTTTAATTTATGGTATTAGGAAAACATGATCTGTTTACGTATGTCTCACAAGGAACTGCTTGCGATTCTTATTTGATTGTATTGTGTGCGTATGTTGTGTCATTTGTATATGTGTAGGGTGTAAAAGCAACAAAACTTAAAACTCTCACTACATTACGATTTTACATTCCGTTTGTAAGAGTCAGAGGTATATTATACGCCTTACTTAGTTTGCGTTTACTGAATTTATCAAAATTTGTATTGTAAAGAATTTTTTATTAATCATAGATTGTTGTACCTGATGAGGGTCGGGACATTGTCTAAACGGCCGAAACGTCGTTTTGTTTTTCAATAAATACAAAATTTGACAATACCACAATTGGACGTTACTTTACTTATTAACCAACTGTCATTGGACATCTTATATNTTGTACCTGATGAGGGTCGGGACATTGTCTAAACGGCCGAAACGTCGTTTTGTTTTTCAATAAATACAAAATTTGACAATACCACAATTGGACGTTACTTTACTTATTAACCAACTGTCATTGGACATCTTATATTAAAAATTGATTACAGTCGTATACTTTAAAGTTTGTAGAGTAGAAGGGGAGGTGCGTGATAAAACCATTAAAAAGTTTTCTTGTATTAATATTAACTTGAACTCTTCTATTTGTGGGCTAAGATTGAACTTTTTTTTTTATTTATTTTTTTTTTCATAAAACCCAAAAAAATTTTCTATTTTAGTTTATCTAGATGTTTGTCATAGAAACCACGTTTATTACTTAGTTTAAGGTTATATTTATGCACAAAAAATAAATATAATGTTTTGCACATTTTTAGTAATATTGTAAATATGCTATAATTTTCACGTTTATACCACAATATGAACCAGAACTTAACCTTTACTTATGTATGATTTCATTGATAATACTCTACTTTAAATTTAGCATTAAATGCACTAACGCAAATATTCTACTTTTTCTCAATTGATAAAGAAAATCTTTCAAGTGTGTAAGATCGTTATGATTCTATAGATTTAGCTTTCTCTGTACTTTGTTGAGATTAATTTTTTCTCATCAATTTTTTGATTATTAAAACCTACTTGATTGCATATCTACCTAAAACATATGAAATGTTATTCGAGATGTGGTATTATAAACCCAGGTATGTGATTGCATTGAGTCCCTAGAGATGAGCTGCTTAAAACTTAGTTACTTCAAGAATAAAAAAAAGAACAGACAAACTAATGCATTGGGTCATGGAGTATTAGCTGTTTGAAATTTTTTAATTCAAAAAATGTTAATTAGAATCACCAACTTCAACTGAAATGGAAGTACAGTACAGCGTTCCCCGACTTTCTAATGGCTATGAGCTTTTGTAAATAAGAAAATGATGATTATGAAATGTAGAACCAAGATTTATTACAGTTTAACTACTATCACCTACTCATTATTAAGCATATTTGTTCTCCTAGGTTCTCTTTTGTGGTCTAAATCCAGTGTTTTGTAAGATTCTAGGGCTTCAGCATGCTTAAAAAATAACCACAAAGAGTTCAAATTCAGCCGTTTATTACTGAAAAAACGAGAAAACAGGTGCTTTGTTTGTAACTGTTCAAAGCTTTTAGCCTTTTTTCCAACCCAAGCTTCAGATTCTGACAAGTTTTTTCCTTCTTGCTAAAACTTTCCTCCTCTGTAGCCCTGTCTTCCCTGGTGAAAATAGGAGCACATGAGCCAATAGCTATAAGATTGCATATGACACGTCTGAAGCAGCACTACTCTCACCCTCAATACCGACGTTGTTCTAATGCTTTTGTGTGTATGTGTGACTTTTGTAATGGTGTGATAGTGCTTATATTGTTTGCAATTATCTTCCTAATATATGAAGCAAAGTCACTAAAACTGTTGTAATGGATAACCACAAAACCTACTCAACCGATTTTGCTGAAATTTTGATGATTGATCCTTGATGGTTTCGAGATGGATTTTGCATAGTTATTTTCTTAACAAAATTAATAACAATAGAGATAAGTAATCTTAAAATTTTGCTAAAATAAACTAGCCTTGCACTTTAGTTCAGTAGGATCAGCTAGGTGGCATCGAGGTTCAATTAAAGCCACCCACCATCAAAGATAGTGAAGAGTGGTTATAAGATGCCCCATCAAGTTGTCGATTATCGTAGTCGTTCATCGGCAGCACACCAAGAACAGCATTGTTAGTCATGCAGCTGGGCATCCTAGCTACTTATGACACTTTTCTGCCAGGGGCAACGTCTATAGGAAAATACCAGAAGACGTGTCTAGCCAGAGCACAACCTGCTTCAACACTTTAGAGTTTTGTGGCTGCCATCAGAGAATTTTTTACTACAAATGTAAGCCAGAAAAGACAGTCCTGACAAGTACGGGCAGCCACAATGGCCTTCTTCTTAGTGGTCGTCCCAACGGCATACCTTCAGGAAAGTTATTCTCCAGGCCTACCTTCCCAACTAACAATTACCGGTTGGTTATCTGAGAAACGACCTGAAGCTGCGATATTCTTTGGTCAACGGCGTACCTCCCTCCTGTACGGTGTCCGTACATAGAGACTCGAAGGATAAGAGTCAAGCTACCCACAGCTGGCTCTCTATCATCAAGAATTACAATAAGGATTGACTGGAAATTTCACTACAGGCCCTTCTCAGGGTCATTATAAGTATCGACGTTCCCTACTTAACCATCTATCTCATAAGTTCTTTTAAGGGCAACCTAAGTTTAAACTACCTTGCCAACAAATACATTCTTACTACGACTTCCAGAACCGATTCGTTGACAAAAAGACTAAGTAAAGCTGGCCACTATTTAATCAAGTCAGTCATTTACTGGTAGACGTCAAGAGCGGAGTTTTTCGTTGCAAGGCTAAGAACTCCGGTGACTGACAACCCAATATCACTCTCTCGTTTCTGAGCGTTCTACCAGGAATCACTGATCCTCTACAAGGCCTGAGCTGGAAGAATCTAACATTAATAAAGGAAAAATAAATCTAACAGGACTGTCTCCAACGGGCAAGCATCACTAAGCAATCTCTCCACCTTAGACTACTCCACCTTAGAATCACCTAATCAACTGAGTCCGCAAAAAAAAGGTGCTTTAGACATCAACGTCTTTGACATTATACTAGGAGACGTCGTGAAAGAGCTCTACAACTAGCTCCAAAGCTTCAAACGTTGTAATTTTCCTCTCGATCAGTGTGGTGCTACAATAGCAGGCCAGAGAAGATCACCCTGAGATATAGAAGTAATTACGTTTGCTGGATACTTCAGTCAAGAAAGAGTTTACTTAAGAAGCTTACCGGCCTCTTTAGGCTCATCGGACGTTGAACTACCTTACCAACAAATATGTAACAACCTAATAAAGTTGAAAAAACAGCCGTTAGGGCTTACAAAAGTATGAATTATGCCGATAGTCACAAGGAGTCAAATTGGAAGAAGAACTTTAAATGCATCGAATGAATACAATTTTAAACGTTTAGAAAATAACGTTGATTATTTATTGAGATTAAAGCAGCATCACAATTAAGAAATAAAAAATTTATTAAGTAAGGAATCAGCTTTTAACTACAACTCTTCTAGTAATCTCTTTAATTTCCCAGATTTTTAAATAGGTAGAATATGTATTTGTGTTTTCGTGGCGATAAAAAATGCAGAGATTAAGCTCCAAGACTTTGTTGCTGTGGTAGTAAAGTTGTAAGATAAAATATAGTAGTTTTCCTACGAGTTTGAAAAGTCTCTGTTTGCGAACAGAGAGGTTTGCGGCCCGAGCCAAAGGCGAGGGACGTAACGAGGTTCGTAAAGGAGACTTTTCGAACGAGTTCCGGAAAACTGCTTTTTCGCCCGAGGAAGTACCAGCCTCCCAAAACCACCCGAGGGCGGAAAAAATTTTTTTTCTATTACGTATTTTTTTGTGAGTTATAAATCTTTACAGCTTAAAAAAATAGCCCTGTTTATAGATTATATGGCAGAAACTGCAAATTGGCGGCCTTTTAGGACCAACGATTATTTTATGCCATAAGGAATGCACAGTACTTTTCAGCATAATTATATTTTTTTTTATTTTTTACAGCTTATTATTTGACCAAATAAAGTGTATAAATTCGAAACAAATATGTTTTAAAAAAAAAAATTCTTGTTCTGAGAAGTGTCAGTTACAGATGTAAAACTTCCAACTGAAAATGTTTAACATTACTTGTCAACACACTACGGTGCTTCATTTAGTGACTTTTGGGCGAAACCGCGACAGGGGGGGGGGTGATAGTCTCATATAAAAGTGAAAAGAGAATAGCATTTTTCTTTGTTACTTCTTTAAATGATTAAACAGTCCTTTTTTTTATACGTATACATTATTTGTGTTTGTTAATGCTCTCCTGTTCTTATGATATAGTGCAGTAGCAACAAAAAAAAAATTTTTTTTTTATAGCTTAATAATTAAGTTTTTATATTTATACGTATATTATATATTTTTATTAAGAAAGGCACTTTTTTGTTGTTTCTACGAATGATCATAGTTTTTACGCAGGTGCTTAATTCTTGTACTCAATTAAACTAATACTATTTTATTTACTTAAATACTGTATTGGTCTCTGGAGTAGGCAATTATATTTTGCAATTTTTTTATATGTATTGTTGCTCAACGTGTATTACATTCTAATGTTCCTAATACAACCCTTCTGTGTACACAATGCTCAAACTAATTTTTTTTAATTTATGTAACTAACTTTAGTGGACCATAAAGGATGTATTAGTTGCATTAATGGTGAAATTATATTTATGTGTTTTGTGTAGCCAGGTATCAATGGATGGTTCTCTCATAGCTATTTAACACAATTAGTAGTTTTCGTCAAATAAGTGCTGTCATATACGGAGCTATTTTGCGGCCCGAAGGAACCTGTTAAGCAGGGCCTAAGGGACGTAAGGTAACCGTGGAGCGATGGTACTTATGTGGCGAATCCTATTTTCCCTACCGAGAGCACACCAGCCTCTTAAAAACGACCGAGGTAAGAAATGTCACATTACGTCGCTAGGGCACAAAGTACAAACATTAGCGCCCGAAGTGCGCGATTGTTGTATGTTGGTGCCCAAGTCGGTAAAACTTTTTTTCTTACTGAGGGCGCAAAGTGTAATTTTATGCCTGTGGGCACACAGCACCCAGTAAATCACTTCAGGCCCTAGGATAGAAAAGTACTTTGGGCCAGAAGGGTGCAAAAAACTTTTTTGCCCATGGGCCCAAAGTGATTCCAAGGGCGCAAAGTGTGATCCAAGGGCGCAAAGCGGCAGTTGCACTTTAGGCACATGGTAAGAAATTTTATTTTCCTACCTCGGGTATATTTGAGGGTTGGGTGGGCCCTCAGTAGGAAACATAGGATTTGCCACATAAGTGCCATCGCTCCGTGGCTACCTTACGTCTCTCGGGCCCTGCATCGCTGGTCCTCGGGCCGCAAAATTGTCCCAAAGACAATGGCACTTATCCGACGAAACTACTATTTTTTTTACCTGAGACTGTTTGCACTTGAGAAAAAAGAATTTATAAGCAGTTTGTTGAATTTTTCAATGGAAAATTTGTTGGTTTTCTATTTTAATTCAAGAATATTAGGTATATATTTAAAATCTCTTCCGTTTTTTTGCTCTTGTTAAACAATAATTTAATACTCAGTTCTTGATCTGCTTTGACGCCATTATTAAACAATCTAATTTACTTTTTACTAATGAGTATGATTTTTTGATTATGGTACAACGACACTCACTGACGATACAATTTGGTATTTAAGTAGCAGAATTGCTAAATTGTTCTAGTAACTCATGTTCCATGGGTGATGTAGATTTCAAGGAACATTGCCACAGGTACATCTACTAAGGATGATCTGACCTCTTTGATGAGATAGATAAACTATTTTCTTGAGTTCCGTTTCTTATTTTATACAGTTACTTGTGTATATGTACAGGTATACTTTTGCTTAGATATATTTCAGGCTAACTGCATGAATAGTAGTTTTCCTACGAGTTTGAAAAGTCTTTGTTTGTGAACCGAGAGGTTTGTGGCCCGAGCCGAAGTTGAGGTCCGTAACGAGGTTCGTAAAGGAGACTTTTCGAACGAGTTCCGGAAAACTACTTTTTCGCCCGAAGAAGTACCAGCCTCCCAAAACCACCCGAGGGCGGAACATGGAGTTTTCGTATTTCCAGTTGTTAACAATATTATCCTTTAATTACTATTTATTAGAAATCTCATAATAAAGCACACAGTTGAAGCATTGTCTGTGATCCCAAGGTAGACAATTATTTTATCGGAACGATAGTCTATTTCTAATTGCTGCTGATTATGTTTGTAGGTAAGAAATATTATGATGTTTATAAATAAAATTAAAAAAAACTGACACTAAGTGCAAAATCAATAAAAATTTAAAGTAGCCTGTGCTTCTTTATAGTTTAAGTCAAAAAATTTTATTTTGTAATTAGTTCACATATCTCACACCCTTTAGAATTAAGTTATTTCAAAGATTTGAAGCAGAAAGGTTATAGTTATTTATTTTTTTTGTCCTTATTTTTAAGTTCAAACATAAAATTTTGCGATTACAAATAATGTTTGTTATTGCCTGGGAAAGTTTACGTACAAAGGTAGCAACATACTATGAACTAATTATTTTTTCCGCACTCGGGTGGTTTTGGGAGGCTGGTACTTCCTCGGGCAAAAAAGCAGTTTTCCGCACTCGGGTGGTTTTGGGAGGCTGGTACTTCCTCGGGCGAAAAAGCAGTTTTCCGGAACTCGTTCAAAAAGTCTCCTTTACGAACCTCGTTACGTCCCTCGCCTTCGGCTTGGGCCGCAAACCTCTTGGTTCGCAAATAGAGACTTTTCAAACTCGTAGGAAAACTACTATTTCGTTATAGTGTGCGGAAAATAAGTGTTTTTCGCACTGGTATTAGCGTAAAAAATCGATTTTCCGACATAGTGTGTGGCGAAGGTGTGCGGCAAAGGTGTGCGGCACAGTGTGTGGAAAAGGTGTGTGGCAAAGGTTTTTGCCGCACAGTGTGCGGAAAAGGTTTTGCCACACACCGGAAAAAATTTTGCTACAGACTGAAAATTAAAATTCATACCTATTTTGTACCTATTTTCTTCACCCATTGCGAAAAAACTTGTACGCAACTCGTGCGGGACGATTTCCCGCACTCGTGTGATGGACTCGCACTCGTGGCCGGTAACGGTAACTCGTACCTTGCGATCACACTCGTGCTACGCACTCGTGTGCTCAACTAGTACTCGTTCCCGTCAACTCTGACCACTCGTGTGAGTCAATCACTACTATTGCGGGAAATCGTCTTTTCTGCACTTGTTACGTAAATAACTATTATAGGACTTGTCTAACCACATTTCGAATAAACAGCAATACATCGTATAAATAAATTTTGACATTAGTATTCCTTACGTTATTCCTTTTTTTTTTTCAATGCACGTAATAGAGGATAACACATTGTATAGTAAGGATACGTTTATAAGAATAGGAATATAACTTACTTATACGTAAATACACACATACATGTTTATGTATATCCTGTTCGTAAACGATTTGAGTCCACGAAATTTTTGTTTTCATTCAATATATTATAACCTTCTAAGAACAATCAACCATGTTGTTTGTCTTTATTTCCTGCAATTAGTTTTATTAACGGATGAAAAAAAACAAATCAAAAATTTTTACAATTTTGGGAAACAAAAAATTTATCCCAATTTTTTAACACACTTAAAATAAAGAATCATTTTAAATAAGTAGATATTAGCCTCATTTTTTCTTGTCAAAATATTTCTCAAGTTTAGGAAAACGCATTTTTCGCGATTTTAAACCACTTATCACTCAGCCACCACTGCATAAGATGCTTAGTTTAACGTAAAAAAAGAATTTATATAAATCTGTAGCTTGGCAGCTGAAGTATAGTTCATTAGCGCACGGTCGTTTTGAGAGTATTGAGGTTATACTTCTATAGGCGCGTTCTGCCCTATGGAGTAAGTAAACGATTTCAGATTGGTGACCTTGAGAAAAAGTGTAACGGACATGGATTTTGCTTGATTCTCCCCTTTACCCCACCCCTCTTGACGTACTTCCGGTCTCCCTACACCACCCAACGTCTAACATTATCATCGCACCACACTCCACAACATCATCGCACCACACTACACCACGTATTTTGAATTTTACTTTCATTTCTTATTTTAACCAATTTCTAAAAAAACAAAAAAAAAAACAAAAAAAAAACTGGTTTTTAAAGAGACTTTAACCCTCGTCCTCTTGCACACTCAGCAAGTCCTCAACCTACTTTGCTATAAGTGAGCCTAACATCAAAATACCAATTACTTTATTTCTTCTTACCGCTCGTCACTCATTTATATTTATTATGGATTCATTCATTTGGTTTTATTTTTGATATAATAAACAAATCATTTGACAAAATAAATTTTTTTGGTATATGACTGTCAAAAATTTAGAACATTTATGTATTTATCACTAATTTGTTACATCCAAAATAAACAAATTAATGTTTATACAATTTCTTCATATTTTTCAAGACCTTTTATAATGAAAAAAAAAAAAAAAAATATTTCCGTACTGTATAAATACAATAATTAATTTTTATTGCGCTTTCATCTTTCACAGATTTTCCTTTGTGACTAAGAGTAAAATTTAGAGAGAAGGGAGGAGCAGAAATAAATGTTGTGACGCTGGAAATCATTTTTCTCATAAGGATAAACTTACATACATGCTTTTACGCATACTTGTCCCCTTTTTTTTTGTGTTCACGAACAACAATAAAAAAATTATTGATCTATTTAAAAATGAAACAGGTTTATCTAATAGTAATTCTTCATACAAACAAAAATTGAGAGCTTTATATAGATCTTATAAATCCAATTCAAACTGATTTTTCTGTAAGATTATATTTTATGTTGAAAATTTTTTAAATTAATCATGTAAGAAATGGTACAGTTTATCGATCTGTTATTTTGTGTGGGTATTTCTTATTTTTTTAGGCAGTTGTTTTGAAACCATCGGAAGATTCGATGAAAGAGCACATTCTTGTAGTGGCCAGCTGCCATATTGCTTATATTGTATTGTGCCATAAAATATTTCTTATTATAGGTCTGTTATTAGATATTAAAATATTTATTAAAACCACACCCAACTAACGTAAGTATACTCATTCCAACGATAATTGCACCACCTTTGTACATAATATTGTTTCATACGAGGTATCCTTATATTTATAATTATATTATTTGCCATAGCATTTTATAGAAGTATTACTTAATACTTAAGTACCCAAGCACCCACTATCCACTATCTTATAGGCTTATGTGTACCGAAGATTAATAGTCCAGGATAATCCAGCCGAACTCATGCAACATCGATTTTTTAAATATTTTTGTGGAAACAATTTTTTAAATCGTATCTCAGCTTTTTTTAGTAAAAGAGTTTTTAAAATTTTTTTTTAAGCCCCGTAGATTTCATGAAAAAAATTATAAAGTGTCAAAAGCCGCATTTTAAAATTTTTTGTCTATATTGTGAACCTTTGCTGCTTGTTGTTTAGGATTTGAATATGCATTAAATTAGGATTTTTTTCAGTATGGTTTGGTATTTAGTAAAAATTTTAAATTGTAATTAATAAATAAATGATGCTTAAATTTTACTTCTTAATATAATTCCAATATTACAAAAAAAAGTTGCCCCCCCCACCAAAATTTAAAAAAAAATTATGTTGCAAGAATTTAGCTTGAATTCCCTGGACTATTGATTGTCACTTCAAAAAAATCTATAAATTATCTAAAAACAATTGTGCACTGAGACAGAATCAGGATAGCCTCTCTACTGACCAAAGTTGCCTCGCCATTAAAAGCGGTAGTGCTTGTATCATTGCAGCAGGACGGCGTTCCCATTGAACTGGAGACTATTTTTCTCTAGACGGGAGGGCTGAGCCACTGGCCCAAGCAACAAAACCAGCACAGTGGCAGCAATTTTATTTTTATAAGCTAGGAGAGCTGTACTTTGATCCTTTTGAGCAGCTGCTCGCCTATGGTAGGACAACAGCTCTACTAAGTAGGTTAGAAGCTCTATTAAAACTATGGAAGCGTGGCTCTTCTGCATCCAAAGTGACATCCCTACTAACTTTCTCTTAGTGTGTTAATAAACTTAATCACAGTTACCACACTGCAGATTCATATAAACCTTTCTTATTTTAAAGTACACATTTTCAGGTAAAATTTGAGCCCAGGTAAGTTCAAAATAATGCAGTAATTGCTAAGTAATACTTAGTCAAAAATTGCAAAAAAACATGTTTTCAAACTTGAAGAACTTCTTAGTAAGAATATGTGGGGTTCAGGTACCTGAATTTCAACAGATTTTTTGTTAAAAGTGTGCGAAAAAATCGAAATAAATTTTTGCTTACGAGAATTGTAAGAATTTTCTATTTGTTTGTATTATTCGTTCATAACGATGAATCGGTGAAAAGAAAGTTCAACAGCATGGTTTATTTTTTTCAGAAGGTAAAGGTATATCGATTAAAAAAAAAAATTTAGACTCAAATCATTTACAGGCAATTATTAGGAAGACCTCACTTCATAGTAGTAATAATGCTTCTTGCCCTTCATATTAACGTAATTTAGTAATTTTTAGTTAATCTGTTTGGGCAAGCTTCGAATTAAAAAACACACAACAAATTTTCTATAAATTAACGTTTTGTCGACTGAAGCGTTGATCTCTGCTGGCATTATTAACAAATTCAAATGTAAACCAATACAAAAAACAACAAATTATAGAAATATACGCTAGCTTTCAGATTGCTTAGACTATAAACGCAGAAAGGGATATTTTGTGTTCTTTTTTTTGGAATAGTACCTATTCAGAATTTCTTTTAATACTGTTTTGTTTTTTAAAAAATGTTTAAAAAATATGGCAAATTAATAATATTGTTGTCGTTACCTATTTAAAATATACGGTTTTAAAATTCTTCAGTATAAATAATCGTAAGTCTTTTCTTCATATGCTTATCAATATAATACATTGGATATTCGTTTTCGTGCATTATCTGTCACACAATCTTCATATTATTTCTATGAAACAAACAACCTGACGATTTTATGGCCCTGTCTACTAACTTATGTTTGTTATTTATCTTTTGTTGTTTTGTATGAGCTGACGGCACACAATTCTAGTCTACTTTCAGATGTTTTTGTATAGAACCACTTTGTTTTTAATCTATTGTTTTCTTTAAATAATCTGATATCTAAAAAATTAATTTGACGATTGGTTTTCATTTCATGAGTCAATTGTAAGTGTCTGTTATAATTATTTAAGATTTAAAGAACAATTTTGATACTATATTTTTTCATACAAGCTATTACACTGTTAAAGGTTATCCACGGCATTTTGTTCATATCTTTTAGCCATGCTGTTAAAAAGTCTATTGGTTACTTGACCTGTCTCCGATCAAACGTCCGTATGAAAGTAATGATTTTTTTTGCCCTCTATATTAACGTTATTATGTAATTTTTGGTGGATACGTTGTTGCAAACTGCCAACTAAAAAACTCACAACATGTTTTTTGTATAGTTACGTCTCATTGACTAGAGCATTGACCTCTGCAGGCTTAATTCATAATCATAAGGTAAATGTATCGAAATTAATTGATAGGCTCCGTAATGCATATATTTACAAAAAACTTTTAAATGTGTTACTCACTGTAAATAGGTTTTTTTTAGTATTGATATCACTGTCACCTGGCACTATATAAAGGATTTCAGAAATAAGTCCTTTCTTATGATTGGTCTCATTTTATAATATTCTAATACCATCCCATTTGAAAAGACTATAGTTATAAACCATGAAGGGGTCAACAATTAAGTAGACAAAATATCTCTATATAAGAAACGTGATACATGTGTTTTTATTTAAAAGTTTTCGCAAAAAAATAACAAAAAAGTACTCAATTATCTTTATGTAAAAAGTGGGGAACTTTACAATTTTCATACGGACTTTTGATTAAGGAAAGGTTTAGTAACCAATGAACTTCTAACGAATTCATGAAACAAATACAGTATAGAGCTGCTCTTCTTCTTTATGTATGTTAATGACTAAACAGCTTGTATGTAAAAAGATACTATTAAATTTGTTCTTTTATTCTTTAATAATTATAACAATTATTAACAACTTACTCATGAAATAGAAATCATTTACTAAATTATCTCTTTACATATCGAATTATTTAAACAAATAAAAATAAATAAAAGCAAACTAGTTTCGTAAAGAAACGTCTGACAATAGACTTCTTGATTTCATGTCAGCTTACACAAAGAAACATAAGATAAATATTACATACAACTTAGTAAACAGGGCCATCAAATTGTCATATCAATTGTTCCATAGTAATAGTATNAAAAAAAAAGTTTGAACCGAAGAGAATAAAAAATTTTGTTACAAATCAATTGCAAAAAAGTTTTTGCAAACTAATGTTATTTAAATAAATAAAAGCAAACTAGTTTCGTAAAGAAACGTCTGACAATAGACTTCTTGATTTCATGTCAGCTTACACAAAGAAACATAAGATAAATATTACATACAACTTAGTAAACAGGGCCATCAAATTGTCATATCAATTGTTCCATAGTAATAGTATTAAGATTATTAGACAGATGTTGCAAAAGAATAATTATCTAACACATTTTATTAATAAATGTATCAAGACTTATAAAAATTAATACTAAAAAATCTACGAACAAAACATTTGTAACATGCAAAAACAACAATTTTATTAGTGTGCCAAATTTCTCTAACTCTTTTTAAAAACCAAACAATATTTGAAAAATTTGAGATTAGTACTATTTACCGAATACTGAAAACATTTAATCACATTGTAAAATTAGAAACAAATAAAACAAAAAAGTTAGAAAGCACCATTGTAGTATATTAAATTTTGTGTTACGATTATTTTAAAAACTATACAGATAAAGAAAAAACTCTTGAAGGGAAAAGAAAAAAATACAAAAATAATAACAAAACAGAATCTGTGGTATCTGTACATCAAATTTCAAGTAATTATAGTTTTAAATGAGATGATATAAAAATATTTTACAATGAAACAAACGATTAATTTTTGGAATGATTTATCTGGTAATAGACAACAATAATATAAATTAGAAAGAGGGCGTATACACGTTAAATCAAACTCACAAAAATTTTCTCTAATATGTCAGTTGAAGGCCACATCTACTAATTAAAACACATCGACTTTATAATATGACAGTGTAAATATTTGTGGTATGCTTTAAATTTTCAACTTGGTGTAATGTAGATGCCATTGCCTGATATACTTGCATGCAAACGAATGTCATAACGTTCAATAATTTTCTTCAGGGTTTCCAATGTAGATAATAAGAGCGCTTGCGTTTATGTCTATAATTTGTTGATTTTTGTTTTAGTTTACTGTTAAAGTTGACAATAAAGCCTGAGGAGGTCAGCACTTTAGTTGGCAAAACGTTTCTGTATAAAAAACGGATTGTGTGTGTTTTTTATTGAGAAGTTTGCCCAAAAGATAATCCAAAAATTACTAAAAAGTTGCCCCCCCCACCAAAATTTAAAAAAAAATTATGTTGCAAGAATTTAGCTTGAATTCCCTGGACTATTGATTGTCACTTCAAAAAAATCTATAAATTATCTANAGGTACGAGCCTAAAAGTTGGAAGAAGAACACTTGTTATTTCACTTGATATTTAAATAATCAATGTCATTAAATTTATTACTATTATCACTATAGTAATTATTATTGTAATTATAAGTATTGCATTTGTATTGCCGTTTGATGTTCGTAAGTTATAATCAGTTAATAGTATGGACTTAGTTTGAGGATCTGGTGATATTGGTTGCTCTGGTGGTGGCGTACCTCTATCCTGGTAAATGCGTTTTTGTGCAGAATATCTCTTGTTAAATTGAACTTTGTTGTCCTTTGAAAAGTTGTCTTTACTTTTAAAATTGATTTTTTCTTTTGAGAACTGTTTATACACGTCTAAATTATCCCTTATACGATTGAGCAAACTGCTAAGTAGCCACTCTTTGAAAGTATAAGATATGTATGCATCGATTCTGATGCCTGGCATAATCTTACAATCTTGATTCTTGACGATTAGTCTAACTTTTGCATAAAAGTTGTACATAAAGTCGTCCAGTATTGCCTTAATTCTTCTGTTCAGCCCAGTTTTCCTTGATAGACGCTCTCTTACATGATCTTGGTAATGAGTTGTATACGTGTTCCTCTTTTTATTCTTATACTTGGTGTTTTACTTTACGCTCTTGTTCTCCATAATGATCAGCTCAATTTAATCGTACTCATTGGAGCTGGCTACTCCTTGTAAGATGTTTGCTTTGCGTTCTAAGAAGGTGATCTTCTATCTCCGTAAATGTTTCTGACGGCCATCCCTTTTCCTCTTGAGTTCCACTACGTTGGTGGACCGATTTCTTTGTTCCTACCTCCTCGATTCTTACTGCTTTTTATCGTGGGTTCCGATCAAATATATGCTTCCCGTGTATTTTTTGTGTATTAAAACAGTAGCAAACAGAGATTTAGTAGCGAGAAAGCGTGCACTATTGTTTTCACAGCTAAAAAAAAAAAAAGTTTGAACCGAAGAGAATAAAAAATTTTGTTACAAATCAATTGCAAAAAAGTTTTTGCAAACTAATGTTATTTAAATAAATAAAAGCAGTTTTTCAGTTAACATGCATACACACGACTTTCACACACATCTTAGCTCAAGCACCACAATCACATCACCAGTAGAAAACTGGTGGCAAATTTGAATATTAAAATTTAAAAAATAAATAGAAAGAGCAAGCGCGTACGCGCATACCGAGCCACCCACAAAAAAGAGTTTAAGGAGACATTTCTATCTTATAAAATCCTTATTTTAAGTACACTTATGTTACATAACTTGCGATTGCTAATACTCTTGTTCATCGCTTTGAAATGGTAAGAGGTGACTTCTCTTAACAGTGATTTTATTGAGCTATCTGAAATCAGTGACCACTCGACAGCACTTTTCCCCATTCGTCCTACATGTCTTAGCACTATCTACTTGTTCGAGTTATACAGTGATTTAGAAGGCATAATGTTGCATTACTGTTTTAGATCTTGCTATTTTTTCTTCACGTTATAAGCTGTCAATATAATTGGCATGTATGTCACAATTTTCATCTTAATATCCTAAGCATCCTTCCTTTCGACGCTGAACAGCTTGGCATCTCACGTTATCTCACATTCTTACAAATTTATTTTCGGCACTTGTATTTTGGTTATTTTATTTATAATGTAAATGCACTGTGCGTAGACCTTTCCTTCATTTTTTTTTGGTTACAAATTTTTTTTTGAACTTTCTTCTCTTTCATTTTTGTGAAGGAACCTATACTAATTTTAAGTTCTGATAATCATCTTTCACGTGGACGTACATTGCTTGCCTTGATCTGGCAAGGACCTCATACATCTCCTGTTCGATTAAATTTATTTTAATTTCACCCAAATATAAAATAGTTTTTGCAGCACATATATGGCCTTTATATAATTCGAAAATGTCTCATTCTATAATCCTCTCCACGTCAATTTTAAAGCTATTTAGAACTGTGAAGTTTGCGCATGAGGCCGTTTAGTGATACATTAATAATACCTAGCGTGCTACGATCTTCATGCATTTTACCTATAATTTTAAATTGGTTCCTTATACAGCTGGCTGTATCTTAGAAAATGCCGGCTATTTTTTAATCAAAATCTTTAGTCCTATGTAAACATAAAATCTTGTTTTTTTGTTCATTAACTAAGGACTACTCATCGTTAGTAAAGGGGTTGTTCTGCCTGCCCAAAATATATTTATCTTGCTCATGCCAAAAGGCTCATTTCCATTGTGAAATAAAAAAAGCAAGAAACTGTATCTATACATGAAAAATTTTGTTAAATGCAGGAAAAATAAAGTACTAGTTTTAGTAAATGGTTACAAATGAAATTAGAACTTCATTAGTACAAATGTTAGCAAATGCCCGAAAAAATGGCAAAAATAGCCCAAACCAGTTTTTTGTGTCCAAACTAAAACCGAACTAAAGATAGAAAAGTATGTAGTTTTAAGATGCTTTTTATACCATCAAAAAATATTGTAACACATAATGATAATTTTTATTAATACAATAATTTGGTATTATATAGTTTAACGTTCAACATAAGAGTTAGGGAACTGTTTTTTCTAATCGTGTTAAAATGAATTAAAAGTTGTCAAAATTAGCTAAGCTTAACATACCTTCAATGGCCTCGTTACCTGATTTAGTTTATATTCGTTGCTCGTGTACCCTAATTTATTTCAGATAATGCAGATATGCAAAGGGTTCACCTGACGGAAGCAGTTCGTAGCTGTGTGTCCAAGATTGCCATAAATTTGACATTTAACCTTGCATTGGTCTGTGTTGTGGTTTGAAACTTTGCAGAGCTCGCAATGTCTTTGCTGAGATTTGTTGTAAAAGCAACCGATAGCAAAGTGTCCTGCCGTATAGCATAATTGACAGGATGACCACTGTTTTTTGCATCGTTGGCTTATGTGTCTTTTTTGACCACATATTTCACATTGACTAATAACGTTGGTACGTTTGCGTTGCGTATTTCTACTGAAGTGAATTGTATTATTAGATGCAGGTTTTGGTCTATAAAATGCTAACTCAATTAAGAAATATCATGGTCAGCTTTGCAGCTTTTTCTATTTCCCTTTCGTTCTAGTCTTTCCCCACGCATTTTTAGAGTGTGTTAATACTGATTTTCAAAATCATCTCTGAATTTATTTATCGTTTCCATGAAACGTATAATAATTTAATAAACCTTTTTAGGTCTTTGATTGTATTGAATAAATGATGGAATAGGGCTGTTCGTGCTTCACCAAACAGAGTTCTTTTGGAGGTACTAAAAAGTACATTAGATATTCTCCCAACACTTAAGGATGACGCAGCTTCCTTTGCCCTGCGCGTTGCTTAGCGGTATATACCAGACAACACTGCTAAGTTAAAAAGGATGTAGAAAACTTCGAAAAAGTGTTAGCATACGTCTAAGCTAGACTAACTTTCGGTCTGGCTTGGAAAATCTAATGCACGTTGGACGTATCTAACGCTTACCCCGTGCAAACCCGTAGGTTAATTGTATTAAATCCCATAGGTGGTACTTTCTGGGACCAGAACAGACGCTTCAATTACGACCATGAGCTGCCCTGGCTCTTGGGCAGCTATTCCAGGTCCAACTGTTCAGAGACAACTTCCAAGATGGCCGCATCCACCAGGATTACGAGGCAGCGTGCCTGCCAGTTTTTACCTGGAACTGTATAGTGGCTAGTGGTAATGGGCAAGGGTGACAGGCCTTGACGGCCGAACCCTTTTAGCTGTTCACTGTCCAGTATTTGAACTGTTAAGATTTGCTTTTAACCAGTCGTGGCAAGAACATGAGTACTTCCAACCCTGTTTGACTCTTATGTACTTCTTTATCCGACGTTGATGTGTTAAGAAGACCCGTACATTTGGCAGTAAAACTACTGACAGCATTCTACTTAGGCTCTCAGCCTGCTGTCAATGCTTCTCTACCTCAGCTATCTGTTTGGTTAGCAAGCAGAGCTACATTGCTCAGGCGTGGTGTTCTTAAGGCGACACTTATCTTCTAGGTAATTTTACAAAACTTTTAACGCATTTTCAATTTTGCCCTAGTCCTGCTCGACGTATTCCACTCCGTGTTGGATTTCTTACTCCAGACGTGTAACTAGGTGTCAGCCAAACTCAGTGGAGAGAGAGACCGTCTCTATGATTTGATTTCTAAGTTCACGATCTTAACGGAGTAAGCTGACTGGCTGGGGTGTGCTTCTGGCAACATACACCCTTTTTTGACACTCTTGCGTGCCAAGCCTTTAAACTGAGTCAAGCTCGGCTCTGATCGCAACAGGGCCGTGGCCTTTTTTTATCATTAGTAGAGTCTTTCACTCCAAGCGTCTTAAAAAAGCAATGCTACTCTCATTGGAAAAAATTTTAGAGTCAGACAATTGCTCAAAGCGCTTTTCACAGTCATGGACGCTAACTTCTGACCGTGACTGCTCTTTTGACTTGCCTGTGTATGTGGCACCAAGAGTCAGGTGAATATTTGGGTTTCAGACTATAGGTACCCCACTGATTCCAAGAACAGTGATCTTTACGCAAAGAAACTTTTAATTCACCTTTCCAAGGTTATGCCTTGAGAAGCTACAGCTAAATGCTCAATATCGCAGACAGTTAGTGGAATCGATGATGCAACAATTTTGGTCCCCTATGACTTTTTTCTTCCTGACCCTTTTAATTTAAACTGGAACAGAAAAAATCTCGTTAGTCTATTAATGCGCGTCACTTATAAGATAACTAGGCACATGGCTAATTTTTTTTGTTTTTGTTTTTTATCGTATTAATATAAATATTTCACTACAGCATCTTCTTAACAAAAGAGACTTAAAAGCCCTATTAGAATTTTTTATGCAATTTCAGCTCATATCTTTAGTCTTCTTTACTTGGCCTTGATTGAGGTAGTTAAGTTAAACCTATTCCAAGAAGTTAAAGTCCCAATCAGGACCCTTAATGATATAATGGGCAAATCCTCCTTCCTGATGATTCCGAGTGACAAAAGAATTTATACTGAGGATGGGCTCCACATGTCACGCCAGTTGAGTATGATTTCATAGAAACGCAGATCCTTAGAGTCTTTTTCTTTCTTGATTAACTCGTTCAAACTTCGATTCTTCTGGTGAAAACGAACCTTCTTTTTGTCGGCGTTATTGAGATCAGCAAGCTCTGATACTACCTAAGCATCAAGGGCTATCGTTGATCTACCCAGCGTCGCTACCAAGTACAGTTTCCTCAATTCTTTCATTCTTCTTCGGTTTGGTATCTCGGTCCATCTTTTACTGTAAATCCCATCGCCTACATACTTACCCTTATGTACTTGACTACCACGTCATGATGTCTTATCCTAGCATCTTGAGTTTAGAAGCATTGCAACAAGATGTGGATTAGCGTCTCAATCTTCTGGCACCCTGCACGGTAGTGGTGTTTGTTTGTTCCCCCATGGCCTGTAAAAAACCAAATGGATAGTGCATTAGTCTAGGATTTGGCTGTCGTTGTATACTTTTTCCCTAAGAAAATATTATTACGTATGCTATCCACGCATGTTGTCCTCCCATACGCCCAGAGCCCCTGAGGGCCTTGCCATCCACACGCTCGTACAGGGCTCTCACCCAATTTTGATTGACCATTTTTGTTGAGCTCAAGATCTGGGCACCTTCTTCTCTCAACCCTGCTTCTACCTACCTCATCCCTCTTTCTACGTAACCCATTGCTGCAACAACCTCAACAAACGCTGATTTCTGTAGAACCATCAGATGATTTCTTTGCTTCAGTGTGGCTTCCCACCGCACCAATGGCAATACTAAATCTCTATCCCTTACTTGCGCGTGAAAGAAGGCACAAGAGTAGTTAATAAGGAAGATGTCACCACTGTCTTGCCACTTTCGTCATCTTTAAGTCGACAGATTTGAGGTAACCATGAAAAGATTTCTATTCTTAGTACACAGAACCGTATTTATGCTTCTCTGGCAAAATACGCGCATCAGAGTGCTTTACAGTGCCCCTGTTAGCATATTATTTTATTGTAAGTTGACTGAACACGAATTTGCTAAGAGTAGCGGTTATGCTCTATCACTTTATTTACATTTCTCGTACATAGAACTGCATTCAGGCCACTCCGGAAAAATACGTGCGTCAGAGCACTTTACAGTGCCCTTGTTAGCACATTATTTTGTTAGAAATTCACTAAGTGGTCAAATTACCAAGCATGATTTGTGATTTGATATGTTTGCTTTTTACTTGCTCTTTTTCTTTTTAAGTGACAGGGCACCATGCCAGATAATTCAGTAACACAAAAGGGTGGCAGCTTTTTAAAATTCAATAAATTGCCTTACAGTTCTCAATAACGGTGAACTGGGGCTAAACAGTTTAAGCAAGGGGAGTAATTAAATTTATAAACATTTTTCCATGTAGTTTTTTTTTTTTTTTATGTGGAGGGAGGGGAAATGAATTGAGGCACATCGCAGGAGCAGCGGTAGTGTAAGACTCAGTGGATTTTTTTATAAGACCACCTATACCCACTAAAACCCCCCCATGTAACGTGGCTTAAGTTCCACCCCGAAACCGCGTTAGCATTACTTTAGGGTGAAGCCACCAGGAAGACCATCGTGTCTCACAGCATTAACGAGCTAATTCGCCACAATTTGCTAGAAGTGCCAATCCTCTCAAGTCCTGAAAAAGACTCAGGATCTCTGAAGATTAGCATCCGTTCTCTAGTGCTACAACAGTTGTTACTTTCCTATGCTGCTGCCTAAAGGGAAGCCTCAGCATCCCGCGTGGCAGATTTCTCCTCTTCCTTCTTGCGACGGACCACTGACCCAACGTAACCGTCCACCACCCTCCATCTCTCATCGGTGCAAAGTGACTCAGAGATGATGTTTTCAGAAGTGGATGTCATGCCAAGCTTGTCAACCAGTTGCTTGCGCTCACGGTGCCATCTCTCGCACATGAAAAACGTGTGTTCGACGGTATCATTCACCACGGGGCAGTAGGCACAACTGGGGGATGCTTTCACCACCACGCGATGGAGATGGGCATCGAACTGACCATGCCCAAAGAGGAACTGGGTGAGGTAGTTACTTACCTCTCCATGCCGTCTCCCCATCCATGGTCGTAGGTTCGGGATCAGCCGGTGCGTCCATTAACCCACAGTAGCCCGATCCCAATCCTATTGCCACGTCGTCAACGTTTCCTCCCGCCTGTTGCCATCGCCTTTGTCACTGGAGCCCAGGAATTTCCTTTGCCGCTCCAGTGCAAGCAACACGATGGGAATCGTTCGTGCTATCACCATAACAGCAGCAGAGTAAATCGTGCGGTAGGTGCAAGTGATCCTTAGAAATTCGATGCGCTGTACCGGAATGAAGCGCTCTCGGACTTCACGTCTCGCAACCGCATCCGCCCACACCTCCGTGCCGAACAGCAGTATCGAGATAGAGATCGACGCCAGAAGCCGCCTTTTGGCTTCTCGTGGGCCCCCAACGTTCGGCATTAACCGTGTAAGTGCTCCCGCAACCTTAGCGGCTTTGTCGGTTGCTCTCTTGATGTGCTCCCAGAAGGTGAGCCGTGAATCGATTCACACCCCCAGGTAGCACACAACCGGGCTTGCAAAGATTGCCTTACCCGCAACGTTCAGGTTAAAGTCCCCCCCGAACCACCTTTGCCTGGTAAAGACGACCATCTCTGTCTTGTCAATCGCAAGTACAAAACCGTGATCCCGCAGCCACTCCGACACTATCGTTAGCACCCACCGAATTTTGCGCTCGGCCTCCTCTTGGGATCTCGCTATGACGTGCAGTGCTATGTCATCAGCAAGACCCGTCAGCTTGACCCCTGGAGGCATTTCAAGGCTCAGGAGTTTATCATTGACTAGGTTCCATAAGTCAGGGCCGAGGGTGGAGCCCTGTGCGACTCCTGACGTCAGGCGCCTCTCTCTTGGTCCATCCTTCGTGTCGTACCGAAGTACACGATCCTGGAGATAGCTATCCAGTATCTTTCTAAGGTAGTCTGGTATATTCTAGCGCCTTAAAGCTCTTATTATATAGGATCATTTGGCCAAGTTAAAGGCGCTTCTAACGTCAAGTGTCTTCAGGACACAGGCGCTTTTCGTCTTATGTAAGGGTATCCTTGCCTCCCTTACCGACTCAAGGACCTTAGCCACAGCCATGACCGTCGATCATCCCCCTCAAAAACTTACTGATTGTCCGAGAGACTGACTTCCCTTATTAGACAAGTTTGGATCTGCCTTTCGAGCATTTTTCTGGCATTATCCAGCATGCACAAAGGTCGGAGTGACAACGGGACAAGGGGGGTGGTTTACCCTTGTCTAGAAGGCCAATCCTTTGGATCTTGCACCGCTCGTTTAACAGTCCGTTTCGTGAAGACGCATCAAACATGTCCAGCAACAGGTGTGGTTTTTCTGTGGCTATGACCTTGAGGACTTCGGACGGCACCCCGTTCAGATCCAGGGCCTTGGGGCCCGGTGTCTCCTATACCACCGACTTCAATTCATCGAAGGTAAAGAGAGGCACCTCGCCCACACTTATATCCTCTCGCCTCCTTTTGGGATGCTCCAGGAAGAGACAAGAGACCACCCTCTCTAAAAAGAAAGGCTCCATCAGCGCCACAAACTACGAGCCGCATAGTCTTTTTCGCGCGATTGGGTAGCCCAGGCCCCACGTATCTATATCTACATCAGCAATGAGTTTGCACCAGCATCGGTTGTTGCTCACCTTGATCTCCCACACCAGGATACTTTTTGCTTTCCTGCAGCCACATCCACATCTTTTGGCGATTTCTGTGTCGCTGTGTAAGACGGCGTAGGCGCTGCGCCTCCCCATGCAGGTTGGCAATTTCTTCGGACCACCAGTAGCACAAACACCGGCCCCGCCTGGCGGTTCTTTTGAGCATACACGTGTCACACCACTCCTTGACACGTCTCATGGTAATTTCTACACAAGCCTTGACTTCCACCGAATTGGTGATCTTGGATAAATCGGTGGGAGGGGGTGCACTTGTCATGGCTTTCCGCAACAAATCTCGATTGAGCTTCGCCACGTTTCACCCGGCTGCGCACCCTCGAGGCACTCCTTGCAAGTTTGCACCATGTTCCTCCTTTATCATATAGCTGACATATTGGTGATGATTAGCAGTGTAGTCCTCCAGAACCTGCTAGTCAGACACCCGCGCCGCCATTTGTAACGACGCTAGTGTAAGGTCGATGATCGTACCTCGGTTTCCGGGTCGCCTGAACGTTGCTAAACTACCAAAGTTTATGACAATGAGATCTAGCTTTGCAGCCATCTCTAGCACTGCCTGCCCCCTGGAGTCGGTTCTCGGCTCCTCCCAAGTGATGGCCTTGGAGTTGAAGTCACCGGCCAGGAGTATGTCGCCATTCTCCCCGCACACACGAATAGCGTCCTCGAGTTCTGCAAGCCGCCCTCTAAAGACACCGATCGAAATATTAGGGGAAATGTAGCAGCTCACATAGAATACTCTTTTACTCCTGATTCACACGAACCCATCCCCACCTCCAGTATTGGATACGGGGAATTTGCCGCTGTGAATCAGGATGACCGCGCATCTAGTCCTGTCGCAGTACCAGCCCCGACCCAGTAACGTGTGGAACGGCTCGTTTGTGAGGAGTAAGTTCACACCCTTGGCACGGGAAAACTGGTCCAGCAGACCATGCGCAAGCACGGTCCTATCAAGGTTCACCTTCAGGATTACCACCATTTCAGCTGAGCCACTCCCGTAGACGCCTGAGGCGCTCGACACGCTCTAGTCCTGTCAGGTCCGCCACACTACCACGCAATGTGTCCGAAACCCAGGCACCTGAAGCAGCGCTAAACTGTTGGCCTCAGGCGTATCCTGAAGTTTATCCAACCTAACCTTATGTGTTCCCTCTAATCAAGAATAGGAGCCGCCGTTGCAGGTGCTTTGACGTAGGCTATGTGGTTCCCTCTGTTGATCCCAGAGGATAGTCGCACAGCCATACCAGGGTCTGCGCCTTCGTAAAAGTAGCCCTTTATTGCCGCCTTGACGTCCTTCCTGATCACCGTTGGTTCGACGTCCCTGATCTTTCATGTCAGGCTCGGGGCAATGGTTTTAACGCTGCCCGCGTCCGCCACAATACTCCTTAGTGCCTCGGCGAACACATCGCGGTGCTCAGGGGCAGTATTTCTCAGTTCAATGAGGACACCTCCTGCCCTCGTCTCCCTGACAGACCCCACGTTCGCCCTGAGCCCGGCCACGTCGACCTTCTTCATCAGGGCCAGGACCTCGGCATACTTTTTGCCTTCTGCTGGAACAACCAAAATTGCCTTGGGTCTGACCCTGCGGCGCTTCTTCACGGCTACCTTAGTGGGAGGGGGTTGCATCTTACCCCCAAGAGGCTTAGTTCTCTTAGCCTTTCCTTTTTTTCTTACCTTTTTTTGGACCTTCATCCACTCAGCTTGTTTGGCTGGATCATCAGCCGCATCATCCTCTGGACGCGGCTGAGATCCAGACCCCTTTGTCTTTTTTGGGGCCTTTTCTGGCGTCTGTTTTGGGCTCGGGGTGTCTCCCACTCGTCCTCACTTTCTTTTTGCTCCTTTTTGGGTATTTTCTTCCATTTTTCCATCTAGTACAAGATTACTAAGGCAACTCCGATTTTTAGTTAAAACTATAATTTGTAGAAAAATTTTCATAAGTAGTAATTGAAAAAAAAGGTGACCTTGACCAAGATTTGAAGGTGGAACTCTTTTCTTGCCAATAAAGCGCATTATCAATTTTGCCACCAAGGTCTCGGCAATTCCTTTTATTAATTTCTACATTTTATATTGTTGGTAATATTTCAGTTGGTACCTACTCATATAGCATATAAGAATAATAAAAATAAATCTAATTTCATCAAACGGTAAGTATCAATGCGAATAATTTAGTTTATTAACATTTTCCCATCTAGTACAAGATTGCCAAGGCAACTCAATTTTTTCAGTTAAAACTACTATTCGTAAAAAAATTGTCATACGAAGCAATTGAAAAAAGTGCCCTCTTGACTAGGATTCAAACTTGATACTCTCTTCTTGCCAGACAATAGCTACATTTTATACTTCCAGCAATTTCTCAGTTAAGATCTGCTATATAGTGTATAATAATACTAGAAATCAATTTGATTTTACCAATGAGTAAAAATTAATGCGAGTAATTAAATTTTTTAATATTTTTTTATCGATAAAATAAGATAAGTTTCTTATATCCTTATATATCATATGAGCAGGCGTCAACTAAAAAATCGCCGAAAGTATAAAAAGTAGCAATGGAGAAGAGCAGTCAGCAAGATCTCAGTGGATAAATTGATAAACCGCGTTCTCAGCTAGAAAAGAGTTACAGGTTCAAATCCTGGTTGACGTGGCACTTTTCTTTTACTGCTACGTATGATAACTTTTCTACGAATCGTAGTTTTAACTGAAAAAATTTAGTTACCTTGGAAACTTTGTATAAGAAGGGAAAATTTTGATAAACTTTATGACTTGCATTAATACTTATTAATTCATAAAACTGAATAAATTTCTTATATATTTCTATTTCATGTTGAACCAAGCGTTATAAATTCCACTCTGAAAAGATTGTTAGATTGAAAATTGTATACACTTTGTTTCTTCTCAGAATAAAAACTGCAAATAAATACAAAGGAAGCCTATACTGAGTCTACTGCAATGTCCTATCTTTATTATTTATCTAATAAAATAGAAAATTTTTAAAAATCTTCTAATAAGTTTTAAAAAATAACCTGCGTATATCGAAAGCATAATCACCTACTTATTTATTTCAAATCAAGCACGTATAGCTGTAGCTGCAGCGAGTGTTTACAAAACTTTGAAAATGACTTTAGCTATATACAAACTACGTACTTTTATGTTATAGTTTTAGATAAATCCCTGTAAGTGATTATTTGTTTAACATGTTTCAGATAGTTACTATCTAATTAATTTGCAAGTGATGGTTAACCTTATTTTAGGACAGTTTTAGATATTTATAAAAATTAGAATATTAAAGAGTATAGGCGAATAGAAGTCCCTACACACTGTTTGTGTTAATGCAAAAGTCAAAATTAAAGACTAGAGTTTATCAGTTTATTTAACGACGCAATGTGATTTCGGCCAAGTACTCTGAATGTCAACGTAAAGATATTTGAGCAAGCGTGGGTAATTGGTGGAAGTAACTATGACTCTCTTAAGGATCTGTGTAGAAAAATCCTTTGCAGTGAGTAAAGCGGATGATTGAAGATAAGTTTTAGCAGTGCCTGGGTCTTATCCTGGAGGTGATGGAGCCTTCCTGGAGAGATATTATGACTATGAAAATAGTCTCAGCTTCAGAGAGACTGAGAAAGAACTGCAAATTGACATATGGCGTCCTCCTAACATTAGGGAAGTTATATAGCCTTTTTCCCAGCTAGTATAGTGGATATACTGGATGGACTAAATTGTTAGGTGTTAAACGGGGTGCCTAAGTAATTGCTGATGAGGCTTAAGAATCCGTTTACAGTCCAAGACAAAGAGCATTCAGTTCTTTGGGTGGATACTTCAAGAACGTCATGCTGCTTGATCTGATGCTCATGTACCGCTATAAGAAATCTAAACAGGTCTGTGATACTTGCACTGCGAAAGCTGATCCTCAATTATCCATTTTGCTCACTGCGAAGGGTTTTTTTCTCCAAAGGTCCTTTAGACAGTCATAGTTACTTCTACCGTTTACCCACGCTAGCTTGAATATCTTTACGTTGACATTCAGAGCACTTGACAAAAGTCACACTGCATCATCACCCACGAGGGCCATGCTTTACCAAACAATCTACCTTTTATCATTTTAGTAAAATTGGGCTCAGCGGCTTCGTTCATAATTTCTTTCGTATCGTCGCAACCATCGAGAAACGTGCATAATGGTATGTTTTTGCCGTTGTATTTTGGTATCAAGCGTAACGCATCTTCAAAAGAGAAACTTTGAGCCATTTTAGTTTAGGCGTTTGAGAGGTTTTTTAAGGTGATTTAACAAAATTAACAAATTTTAAAATTTAAATTGGACTTCTAAATTAACAGAAACAGTAAGTAAGGACTTCCATACGCCTATACTCTTGAATTTCCTTATATTTTTTAATATTTGAAACCATCGCAGAATCAGGTTGACAATCACTTGCTATTTAAGTAGATGGTAACCGTTTTAAACACGTTAAACAAACAATCACTTGTGCAAATTTATCTTAAATTATAACATAAGAAGCAGTTTCTCTAGAGCTCAACTCATCTTCAAGGTTTTAAAAACACTTTCCGCAGCTCCAGCTTTGCGTGCTTGGTTTACAATAAATAAGTGGCTGATTTGGCTTTTGAAATACACAGGTTGTTTTCTTTAACTAATGTGTAGATTTACAAACATTTTCTATTTTATTCGATGAAAGATAACGATAAGGCATTATAATAGACTCAATATAGACTCCCTTCATATTTAATTGGAGTTGTCATTCTGGGAAAAAATAAGGTATAGAAAATTTGTAATCTAATAATCTTTTAAGAGTAGGATTTGAAAATCGTGGTTAAATACTTCTTATCCTGATTCACTGCCAATCAGAGCTATGAGGAAATTTATAAAGTTTTAAACAGCTGCCACCCTTTAACGTTACTGAGTTGTGTGGCATGGTGCCTTGTCAATAAATAAAAAAAGAGCAAGTAGAAAATCAAACATACTAAATAAAAAATTATGCTTGGTTATTTGACCAGTTAGTCAACTTCTAACAAACAAATGCGCTAACAAGGGCACTGTAAAGTTTTTCGACGCACGTATTTGGCCAGAGTGGCCTGAATACGATTCTGTGTGCTAAGAATGTTAATAAAGTGATAGAATGTGACCACTAGACTTGGTAGCCACCCATTTAGTTGACTCTCAACCAAGTAATGCGCTACAGGGGCAAGATAAGGCACTAAGTTACATGTACTTTGTTTAAGTGGCCTGAATATGGTTTTGTGTATTGAGAATATAAAATCAAAAGATATAATGTAATCACTAGACTTAGTAGCTGCTCGTTCAGTCATGAAGGACCGTATGGTAGCAGAGGCGGACTCTAGCTGTTCACTCGACTGTTTAAGAGTAAAAACAAGCTGTGTCTGTACCATGTGGTAGACTGGAAGGTAGCAGAGATGAGCTCTAACTATTCAGTCTATAGTTCAACGGATGAAAATTAAGTAAATTTTAAGGGCCTTCAAGCTTTTTTATAGGGAGTAATGTATGTCAATGGCTCAAAAATAACGCAGAATAGCTTGCAAGCGAAAAATCTTAAAGAAAACATATAAGATGAACATATAACTGGCTAGAAGTACTCTAGTCAAGCCACTCAGAAATTGGCACTTTCCACTTCTAGCTTGTTCTTTTACATGCGGCAAGAGGAGGAGAGGTGATTTACTTACTCCTGCCCTTCCTTTCTCTTTTACATCCAAATTTTACAGAATTTCATTGTAACATTAAGGTAGAGTTTTATTTATATTTTCTAATGCTTAACACTGTTTATTTATTTGATTGAACTTGTTGCAAAAAAAGCGGTAAAAGTCGCTTAACATTTTAATTTTATCCTCGGGTAAATAAACGGTGAGTGTGTCACGATATGACAATTAGAACTTTTACGCAAACAGTAGTAATGGTAGTCGTCGCTGTAATAACTTACAATTATTTAATTAATGGTAGTAGTAATATTATTTTTTATAACAGTAATGATAATAATAATAAAAAT
>NW_019379744.1:120601-151353 GCF_000648655.2 Copidosoma floridanum
AGAAAAAAAGATTATAATATTAATAATATTCATAATAAAAATAGTTGTCATAGTAAGGATAATAATTAAATGTAATAACTTGTCAACTTGTCTTACGGATTATTTTAACTGATTTTAATGTTGCAACAATAATTTATAACATGTTTTTTACTGCTAGTGGTTGGAGAGAAAGTCAGCTCGTAAAGCCATGAGGAATTAAAAACTTTGTTACGCGTGTTGGAAGTACAAGTACAGACTCTCTCTTCATATGTTTGAGCCAGGAGAAGGGGGAATGGCATGACTTCCCCGTTTTCCATTACATTTTAAGAAGCAACAAAATTTTACCAGATTACAAATTATGTTATTGCAATGCCTTACTTCTGCAGAAATAAACGAAAAAAATTGTATAACTTGTCGACATGAAAAATGAAGTTGCTCTGCTGCGTTAAATGCAGTTAATACGTTGGTCCATAATGTAATGCTGTTGTTTAGTACCAGTGTATTATGTATGGGTCCTTTTGTATCTTAACTATATGTAACAGTTTTAGAATTAAATATCTTTTTTACTTGATCCTAATCTAAATGTATCAAAGTTATTCTAGTATTTAGTATTATATCATTAATTCTAAATCTGTATGTATTACAATTATTCTTGAATTAAATATTACATCTCGGTGCAGTTGTTCACAGTTAAACTTTTGCATCTGTTGGTTTTTACAGTTATTTCATATCATTTCAATAAAAAGTATTTCGTTTGCTTTTTATTTTCGATTAGCATAGACCAGCGTGCATCTGCATAAATTAAAATTGGTCATTGTGCTGCAGATACAAGCTAATTTTGTAAGTGGTTCACCTCTTTTAGGATGCTCGTTGGTCCTTGCTCAAAATTCTTCTAAACTAGTATGAGAAATTTTGAAGGAATGAAAAGAGAAAAGAGATTATTAGTAATTAAAGTTTATTAACATTACACCTTACTGCAGGTAAACACGCAATGATCAATAAGTTGAAATTCTTTTTTTAAAGACTTTATATTTTTAAAGCCAGCTGTCTTAAATAGTTTATATACAACTTTAACCGCAATAGTGAGTGCAAATGTCAGTCAGTTTTTTTAAAGGTCCATAGAGTAACATGTATGACTGAACTTGGGGATCAAGAGTCTTACGATAAATATTTTTTATCTTTAGCCAGTGTTTTTATCTTGCATAAATAATCAAGAATAAAGTTTTGTTACAAAACATATAGAAAAACAATTTTTTAAAAGGGTTGAGCATGTAAATACTTGAATTTTAAATAAATATTCTTTTTTATGATAGAAATCTGAAGAAGAACACATATATATACATATAAAAATAAATAATGTACCTGTTTACATACAACAAACAAGTCAATCAAATTTTATCCACTCAGCCTCTCTCCTTATTTTACTTTAGTTATGTTACATAGCAATTAAAAGTATTTATACGAAAACAAATAAACATTTTTTAAGTACAAAAAACACTACTGCAAAACGTTGGCACATCTTGGGAAATTTGACTGTTTTGCTCCATATAACTTTTAGAAACATTCCTACTCCCTTCCTTAGCTACTTCATTAACATTATTATCAATATTAGGCTACTGTTAAAAAAAACAATGAGCTTACTTTGCATACGTTCTCTGTAAATCAATTACCAACAAGCTCGAAAACAATACCTAACAGTTATCTTACTGATAAAACTATAGTTATAAATTTAATATTTTTTCATACAATAATAATTTATAACTATCCAGAGAACCCAGAAGTAATAAACAGAGAAGACTTCTTGTAAAGAGGAACTTTTAAAATTGTTTACTCTCTCATTAATTATAAAATCTCATTAATCTAATTTAGACTTATTTATTACAAATGTTTGTCACGTAGAGCTTGAAATATTCACAGAAACACTTTCACCTTTTTGTAGAAGTTATACATAAATCTATTAAGCTGTTAATAAATTGATGGTACAAATTTTACCAGTTGATAAAACAAATTTTAAATACTTCTCAAATAAGTGAACCACTTTAATTTTTTTTTTAGAGTGTTTTAAACCGTAAGAGTATCTGAAGGATCAGTTTGAAAGTGTTGGTACAAATAAAATAATCCACCTCCAGGTGACATGTGATTGGTACTGGGGCTGTACCATTCTTCTGACAGAATGTTTTAAAACAATTGCGGGTGTTACTCGTGTGAGCATGCATGTGTATGTGTAATTATCAAAGGCAACAAGTGGCAGTGATCTGAGTTCTTGCGATTAGTGTCTAACATACAAACGATCAAGCTATGGCACTTTACTTTACTATAAATATACATTATTTTAATAATATTATTATGCAAGATACAGAGAAATTTAAAAATAATTGTGAGTCTTTCGTTAAGTCAATTAGGAGAAAGGATTAACTTGATGTACATAGTTAGCGGAGCCTCTTTTATTTATAATATTAGGAATACATGTACTGTTTACAAGCTTCTCACAAAAAACTGCTTGAGATTTTTATTTGAATGCATTACGTGCATTTATTCGTGAAAGTGGAGAGTAAAAAAAGTCGCTAACTATTAAAATTTGTACTGCAAAAAAATTTTTTTTTACTCATAGATTTTTGTACCTGATGGGGGCCGGGACGTTATCTAAATGGCCGAAACATTGTTTTGTTTTTTAAATAAATACAAAATATGACAGAACTGCCATTGGACGTTGTTTTCAATCATTTACCAACTGTCATTTGACGTATTATTTAATGATAGTTTACTTAAGTTGGCATAAATGGAGTTATTTTTATTTGTTAGCTTTTCTTTGTTTGCGAGTTCGTGGAACTCAAAAAGTGGCTCGTGCTTGCTTTCCCATTAGCTGACCGGCATTATAACGGGGAAAACACGCTGTTTTCAACGCAGTCGGTTATTGCCAAGACGGACGCCTCAAAGCGAGGTGTAAAGTAAAGGCGCGTGTTATGGCTGCATTCCTTCGGATGCACGCATGATCGCCTTTCATGTTACTCCCACAAATAATTTAATAGCCTAACAATGCACGTGGACATATTATTGCAGAATATATTGTTGAAGTATTCATTATTACATCTTAGTCAAAATGCCTTAAAAATGCAAAACGATGCTTACAAAAATATTAAACACGATCTAAGAAAACTTGATAAGGTGCTTGTTACTCAGAAAAATAATCAGATTATGTTCCTTATCAACAATGAGACCGTTGCATACATGCGTAATTTAAGTACAAAATTTTTTCAATTAAGGTCTCAATGTGCTTGAATTACGATGTTGTGGTGAGGTTGGTGAGCATGGGTTATTTTCAGAGAACCTGTACATCAAGGCCAAAATATGCTTGACTTGCTGCAATTTGAAAGAAAAAAAGGCTGGAAAAATTGAGCTCGTCCCCAAACAATAGTGTATTTCAAAAAAGGGCTATATAAATAGAAAGAACAATTTGATTTATACCTTACATTAAAATAGAATTAAAAATTTGAGAGATAAAAAGGTAAATTTTATTGATACCCCACCTAAAGATAATATTAAAGGTCTTAGAGATAATAAGATGAATTTGATTGATACACTTGCCAAAGATAAGCTTGAAGACTTAAAAAACACTTACATAAATTTAATTGTTAGTAAATTTTTAGGTCAACAAGACTGAAAAAATAGCCTTACAAAAAAATCTAATAGTTGATATAAGAAAATGGTAGATGCAAATCATAAACTTAAGAAAAAACTAATAAAACGAGCTTCTCAGAACACTCAATCTAATAATCTTATAAACTTACAAATTAAAATTCCAGAAAACTCAAAGAAACATATCCAGGAGTTCAAGGGATAAATAAAAAAAAGAAAAGTATTAGTACAGCTGTTTATTTTTGTTTTTAAACCTTTTCTGCTTTCGTGACCTGAAGATACGAAGGTCACGAAATGAGCAGAAATGTTTTTTTATGCTCGAAAATTTAAATTAACATTTAAATTTTTCTCCCTGGATAATAATGCTCCAGTTCCGAGAAATCTTCTTTCTTTCTTTACATGGGATGGACAAGAGATTAACAACTAAAACCGACTATTAAGTAATGGTAATTTGTATTTAACAAAATAATGTACAAAATGTAATTTGACCAAGAGTTCGCTACGAGGAAACACGAATCTCAGTACGTGCTATAAAGGACGAAGCTCAAGACGACAATGTAGCGAGTCGTTCGAGAAGGCCTTGGACTTAATCGTAAGCAAGTAAGACTTTAAAAAGGCTTAGCTCGAGACAACGATGAAGCTAGTCAAACGAGCTGGCCTCCAAGAATCAGGCTGATCCGGTTAACCTTTTAATTCGTTAACAAAATCACCTCTACTCAGAGAAGACGTGCGCTATACCTTAGGTGACAAGTTAGTGACGATGAGAAGGCTACCCTGATCCTATCACAATGGTTGCAAGTTTAGACATAGAAATGCAGCAGCGACTTTAAATATCAAGCTCGACTTCGCGGGAGTGACTTGATACTTGAAAGGTCCGCGTGCTTACTAGCACTGGAGGAGCTCAGCTGAACACGCGAGCTTGCCAGCAAAGGTATTCGGCGCTCGAGGCCGGAGAGGGAGAAGAAGCACCCACACCTGTGGGTATTGTACTAATTACTTGAGTCAACGACCAAGTGTGTGTGCTCATACTACGCCAGGCCCTCATCTCCTCGCGCCTACATTAGAACGCGTTAACTACACTGATCCCGACAGCCTTCTCTCACAATATTCACTCTTAAGTGAACATATCGCCTGCCTTGACGAATTCAGCGTCTAAAAAAAAAAAATTAATTAATTAATAAGATAGGAAAGCCTAGTGAAGAGTAGAAAATATTTCCTAGGCTACTAACGCTAAAAGTAGCAGTATAAAAAAAATAAATAAGCAATATTGAACTATACTTATACAATGCAAGATTTCTTTTCTTGAATTAAAGTTGATATACTTATATCATAGCAAAAATTAAGCAGATCAAGCTGCGTTTTAAAATTAAAAGTTGCAAGAAAAATATGTAATTAAAACGCAGTATCTAGCCTATCGCAAAATCTACCGAATTTCTTGGCCTTTACACAATTCAATATATTTAATCACTCACTCTGTTTTGAGCGCGTTTTGATCTGATTGTGAATCGTTAAAAGTTCTGGCTTGGTTGACAACTTAACCAGTTTCACCACTGGTCATTTGAAGGTTGAACTGGCAGTTCTGACAGTGACCGTCCTCACTAGCCCGTCTGTGCCTGGATGTGTTTCGACTATAAGTCCAAGACGCCACTGGGTAGGTGGGGTGAGCTCATCTGTCAAGAGCACAACGTCCCCTGTTGTCAAATTGGGGCAAACATTCAACCATTTGTTGCGACGTTGCATTTGATGGAGTACCTCCTGCTGCCATTGCCGCCAGAAGGAGTTGCGCAGGTTGGTCAACAGTCTCCAGCGGTTATTGAAGGAGATGGGCTGACTTTCCTCATTAAACAGCTCCGGATGGGCCAACAGAGAAGTTTCCATCAAAAAATGAGCCGGTGTGAGTGCCGCGGTGTCAGTGGGGTTAACGCTCAACGGACACAGAGGTCGAGAGTTGAGGCAGGCCTCGACCTTTGCAGCCAATGTGGACAGCTCTTTAAACGTGAGGGTGAGATCGCCAACTACTGGGTGGAAGTGGTGCTTAAAGCTGCACACCACTGCTTCTTATAGCCCTCCAAAGTGTGGAGCCCGTGGTGGAATAAATGACCACTCCGTACCTCGGGCTGCTAGAGTCGGCGTCACACTGTCCATGAATGGCGAGGCTTTGGCGAAAAGCGCTTGTAGCTCCTTGGCAGCGCTTGTAAAGGTGGTGGCGTTATCCGAATACAGTTTTTGACAAACTCCTCGACGTGAACAAAATCGATCGAACGCTGCAATAAAACAACTCGTTGACAGATCAGAGGCTTCTTCAATATGAATTGCTTTTGTAAAAAAACAAATAAATATGACTACATAGCCTTTAGTTGACTTAGCGCCTCTGCCTCGGGAAAAAAGCACTGGAAAAGGGCCCACGTAGTTCAGTCCAGTGACCGTAAAGGCTCGTGTTGGAGTAGTTTGCTGGGCTGGCAGAGAACCCATCAGCTGTTTTGGACTTCGCCGACTATAGCGTGTGCATTGTATGCATCGTCTAAAGACTCCTGTAGCTACTGCGTGTCCGCGTGTGATCCAAAGAGATCTATATATGTGAGATGGCATCAATTGCACCCCTCCGTGCAATGTGGTGTGATGCACTTCCTCGACGAGCCTCTTAACAATAAAGCATCCTCCGGGCAGCACGATTGGGTGCATCTCGTTGTAAGAAATCGATGAATATTGTAACCGACCTCCAATTCGAATTAATCCGTGAGCACAGATGAATGGATTGAGTCGAGCAAGTGGGCTCCGCTTGGAGAGCTGCTCGCCGGCCAGTAGTTGCTTAAGCTCCTACTTGTAATGTTGATTTTGAACTGCATGGTAGCAAAAGATTAAAGCTAGAGTCCAGTCTTGATAACTCAGCTTTTTGTGGGACTGACTTTTATTAAGGGCTTTTAACGAGCTGCAGTACGCTAAAATGCGCAGGATCTTACTGAATCGTGAAAACTTCTGCAGCGTTGATAATCAGTTGCATCCAGGGCCTGTAGGGACACCTTCGTCGATGCTTTCTTCTAATGCAGTGAGGGCATGCGCATCCTCAACTGCCTGAGCACTGAGTGGCATGTTGGTTGGCCAAGTAGATTCAGGCATGGACAGCCTCCTCCAAAAATTGCTTTTACGGCATTGCTCGGCTATCCCTTTTAATTCAGATTTAAAACACATTACACTACACATCGATGGTTTATATGGAAAAAAGTATGGCTCAAACTTACACGAAAAAAGTATAGCTCAAATGCTTAGAAAATGATATTCATATATCATCGAATCAAGATAAAAAGAAGCACAGCTCACGCAATTAGATAAAAACTAGTATGGCTCGTAAGATTTAGGGAAAAGTAATACATTTCAAGCGGTTAGAAAAAAAATAAGCACAGATCGCTGGTAACACATTACACTATATTGCACGCCATAACTTTGTCCTCCTGATCCTTCTTGTCGTGAATTTTCTCATTTTCCTGATTTTTCTGAGCAACTACTCATTTGTGCATGCTGCGTTTTTCTCTTTTTATATTTAGGTTGGACAAGCGCACAAATTTTATTGTAACCTGACTATGTACAGGTGTAATGTATTGTATTGCATCTCCTACGTCTTTAAGTTACATTCCGGTTATACAATTACTTTTCGCTTATGCGATTACATTAAAACTTTTCTTTTTACTTTCAGTTGACGGCTAAAAATGGAAAGAAATTGGGCATTGGGGTCACTCATTAGATGCATTGTAGCGACCTAAACCACACAGATAGCAGCATTAATTGACAGGCCAATTATCACTATGTGTCAATTCCTAATTTTTTTATCTTGACTATCTTAAATCCAACTTTTTTACCATGCAATCAGTTATTAACTATATTCAAAATTTTTCGATGGGCGAAGATCCTAAGAAGCTTAATCCTTATTTTGAAAAATCCACTTGTTCACTTGCAAAGATGGATTATCTCCCAAAAATCCAGATGTACCGTCACTGCTCCCAACTTTTATATCAGATTTTTCACTTAAAGAATCCTCCTTTTGTAGCGTCCAAAAAAAAAGTTAGACTAAAACATCAACATTAAAATCTACGAGAAGCTAGGTATGTCTGAACCTAATACAATGATCAAAATATCGTACTTACTAATTCTGGTAGTTCATTTTCACTTTCTTTAGTATCTTTTTTTTTTAACTTTGATAACTTCAAGTGGCAAAAAGAACAAATTTTTTGTTGTAATGCATCTGACAAAATTTCCAAGTCCAGTTTAAAATGCTGGTTTTTATTGACTGTCTTCAAATCAGAAGTGTTTGTTGTTGAATGTTGGAAATTAAAAGGATTAGGACATCTGTCTGATCAATAACTAGTATTTTGCATTGTATGTGCCCCTTTACGTGGAATTGTTACAAAGTAAAAATTATGTAACTTAAAATTACTATGAGTGATAAAATGTCTTGCTAACAGACCAAAATAAACACACAGCTGATCCAAAAGCCAACGAACTTGTAATACGGGAAATGTAGGCGAGTATCGTGGGTAACACTTTGAATTCACAGATTGTACTATAGGCAGGCTTCTTTACAAAATTTTAAAATTCCAAAAAATTAAAAAGATTAAAAATCTTTTTTTCATATAAAAGCAAATGATTTGTAAGACAATGAAAAAAAAGCAGCAGTAAAAAAATTTGAAGAACAAAAAACAGTTTACGTATTTATGTTACGTCAAACATTGTTTTCATTATTTTTTTGTCTAATTGTGGATGTTTTTTTTTTCTTTAATGAAAATTTGTTTTTCTCATTATTTAGGAGATTAGATTGGAAAACAAATCACTCATGATTTTATTTTAATAAAAATTTGTACTAAATAAATAATAAAATAGTGATTTCTCGCTTTTTTGCATGATAATACAAAACTTTGAGGTTATGCTGACAAATGGCAAATACAAAAGTTATAGATTTTTTTATTATGTATAACTTTTACTTTGAATTTTTTTTTATACGAGTTGCAGTTGTTATTTTATACTTAAAAAACAGTTTTTTTCACCATTACGTGCTACATAAATTACCATTTTAACAATAACAAGTAAAAAGTCCCCATATTTTAAAAACATGATTTTGACGTCAAATTTGACGCAAAATACGATGTTTGTAATAAAAACTTGATTTATTTTGGGGGCAGTTATTAAAAATCGATTGAATAATTAAAATGTTAATATCAATACTTATTTGTAGATAATTTTTTTTTTTTTAATTTTTTTCTTAAAGTTTAACTTTTTAGCTACAAAAGTGCCAGTAGTAAAAATTGTGTAGCTCTTAAGCATTTGGAGCTATACATTGTTTAAAATAAGTCTCCAACTACTATTATGCAATTTGTTATGACTTATAAAATCGAAAGAAGGCGATAAAAAAAAATTCGTTGGACACATATTTCTCATTTTTTTGTATTGAAGCTAGAAAAAAAATTTCAGCTAAATCAGAGAGGTGACGATTAATTTTTACCAAAATCCATTCAGTTTGTAGAGGAATGACTCTTATACAGTGCTTTTACAGCTAAAGTCTTGAACATGTAACTGATAACTGTTATAATAAATGACGTTGTCAGTTCTGCAATAATTGTTACGCTATGGGTAATTGCTCGAATTTAAGTAAAAAAAATTGCTAATGCGTATACTGTGCAAATTCTAAATTTTCAAATAGTACTTTTGCAGCTTTAGATAAAGGATCCTGCTTTATTTTGTGGACGATGATTGATCGTAAAATTGTATCTCTAAATTATAGCCTTTAATAACTTTTCACTGTTAAATGTCACACATTAGTATGCACAATCAATTATTTCTTATTTTTATGGTTAAAAATCTATTATCCTTAACAAATTCTAAACTTACGTATTCTTTTGATTAGTGAATCTTAGCTGAAACCTAATAAGCACTTTGAGCAAATTGATTTTCCTGATTATTCTTTTGTCTGCCATGATAGACTGGGTGCTAGAAGCACTGCTGCCTACATTCACGATTCCGTAAAGTTTTGTGTAGTTGTCTATTCCATTTAGAACACTGTATTGACGTAACGATCTGAATTTATTTTACTTGAACTTGTCATTGCAAATAAAAAAATATTATGTGTTATTGTTTATAGTCCTCTTGAATAAAGTTATTGAGATAAAATTGAGGATGCTATATTTGACTGTAGCATTCTATTCTATTTTACCACTCCATTGGGTGATTTTAATGTTTACTAGCGTGTTATGCCTACTTGTTGCAAAATACTTATTGATTCGTTCGATACTCTAAGCTTCTCCGGTTTCTCTTTTGAGCCAACTTACCATACAAATACATCTGAAATCACAAACGGTTATATTTGTATTAAGATTGGAATCTTGTCAATTCTTTTTATTAATGGAGGGTTCCTAAGATGTCTAGACATGATGCTTTGTAAGGCGACATGTTTTGTTACCCTTCTGTGCATTATTTACTTCAGATTTCTTGTTGTTTCTTCAGGAGCTCGGATTAATGACTTTGAAGTTTGCAACGTGGCATGCAACGAAGATAAAAAAATTATTTTTTTTTTTTTTTTTTTTTTTTATTAAAATGTATATTCAGGGAATATGAAATAATTACAAAAAAGTACTCGCGGGTGTGTGTGTGTGTGCGTGTGTGTGCTTCCTCGCACGTCAAGCGCGATTGCTCGACGAGCTCGTGGCGTGAAAACGCAGACCGGGCAGACCTACGCGGGCTAATCGAGGGCCGCTGCCCTTTAAAATAAAATGGTCGCCTAAGGACCGGTACTCACAGTCGCAAGTAGTGACGACTCTCTCAGTCTCAAAGGAGCTGTCATGCCAACGCTGGGGTCAGTAGGCGTCCCTACTGACGGTGTCTGGTAGTCGAGGTCACTGACGCTAGCCTCGCGTTAACCTTCTGGCTGGGGGAGCCTTCCGCCTCTCGTGGAACTCGGGGTCACCTGCTTTCTCAGCAGCCTCCAGCACAGGTTGCCTGTTTTCTCAGCAGCCTCCAGCACACACTTGGTAATCTCTGGACGTCGCACTCAAAGAATTTATCGCGCAAAGAAAAACTCGATCACGAGAGTCGTACTCAAAAAAATTATTCCGCTTCTCGCACGCTCGCTTACCCAAGCTAATCTGATTCCTTTTCGGCTTTTTCTTCGCTTTCCATCCTTTCCTAACTTCCGTTTTTCCCTTCTCACTCTTTCCCTATCGGTCCTAGCCTACCGATGATGGCTCGACGGTATCTCACCGTCACACCCCCCGACTAGACGTTGGATACCGGAGGTATCCAACTCTACCTCCTAGGCGCCATTCAGGAAGGCTCTAGGGACGATTACTGGGAGAGAGGAGAGAAAGAAAAAANCTGTATCCCCACACAACCTTAGGAGATATCCACCTGTTGTTATTGAGCCTTTACAGTCTGCCAAACTTGCATCTGAATAGGCTTCTTATCCATCTTCACAACCTCTGTAAATTGATCCTCAAGTAATGAGGAAGGCTCCCAGAAATTTTTAAATCATAAAAATGTACCCTTTTCGAGAAATAAGAGTTTAAAGATTCATTCAAGTGTATAGGCGTCAAAAATGCGTTTTAAACTTTAAAACTATTAAAGTGAGATTTATATAGTGTATATAAATCAAGGTAAGTCTTTATCCACGCAATAACTCATAAAAACCATAAAAAAAGAATTCCTCTTTACTATACTGTCATGATATAGCAATGACCCATATAACCCAATAACCCATCAAAGTTAAAATAAACTGCATAGGCATAAGCTCATTTCAGTAAAAGTGTCGAATCAGTTATCTAGAAATGAGTGACATATGCTTTTTCTTCAATTTTTTTGCAACTTTTCGATAAACATGCTCACATGCGCTTACTTACACCCGAACAAAGGTGTTGCCGATGGATGACTTATAAAATTAAGATACTGATTAAGCAGTGGGATACTTTTCAGAGACATTACTGTAGACATCGTTGCATTGAGAATTTCTAGACTTTCAGACAATTGTGTAATAAGATGAAGATTCTCTTAAGAAACGCTCTTTATGTTTTCAACAAATATCTTACTTTATAAAAATTTTCTGCTGCTATGTAGAGGTGTCTTTGCAACATTGATGCTGTTCCTTCTTTAAAATCGACTTTACGTAACTCTATTGATGCAGATTTACTTACTTGCTTCTTTGTTGTATTCTTTCGTCTACACAAGTAAGTATACTTCAAGTAGTCTCTCTTCCATTTGATGATCGCCTACTTTTCGAGCATATTAAAAAAAGTGATGTATGGAAAGCGATCGATGGAACTAAGTCTGATGCATGTGAAGTTGACGGCATTACTCGTAGGAAGATTTTGCTGGACTTGCTCAAAACTTTGACAGTACTCTTTAACATCTTTGATAGCTAGTTACAATAAGATAAATTTCCATTTGCATAGAAGTACGCTTTTACTATTCCGCTACAATAGCTGCGACTCCTTGATGGCCCATTCCACAAATGTCTTATAAACTTACTTTGTGAACTATTTAAGATCCGTAAAGCTAATGCTCTTAAGGAAATGTTTTCCTTCGTTGAATCATGCCTAATTTTTATTCTTGATAATCAATTTTTTCAAAACATCACAGCACTCATACTGCCACGGAGAAAATCGCTGATGATATGAGGTATGATACAGACTCACATCACATTATCCATCTGGTTAACGTTAATTCATGTTGTGTATTTGATGTGGTTAATCATAAACTTTTGTCAAGCAAACTGGGCTCTAGAAGTTTCTCTCATACAATCTGTGCCTGGATTAAGTTATTTTTTTCTGGCAAAACCCAGGCTGTTCAACTATCGAACATTGCTATATTAAAATAGCTCAATAGAGCATTTGGCGTTCTACAGGGCTCTCTTTGTGGCCATATTTTATTACTTTTATTTGTTAAGAATTTGCCTTCAGTATTATTTAGTTGTGAATGTTATATAAATACACCGATGACTTCGTGCCTAGCATGTAACTTTACTAGAATGTGAATAAATAAATCTATAAATCTATACATGTGTGTGTGCGTGTGTGTGGGTGCACGCGTGTGCGTACATGCGTACCTACATAATGTTTCTTAATACTAATAATAAAAAGTAGTTTTTAATATGAATATTTCATTAAATATAGTTGTACGGCATACTTTAAAAATAATTTGATTTTTATTATTTTTTAATAATAACAAAACAATGTTCTGATTTATTCCATACATTTTTGTTAGCAGTATGGGTTTTTGAGCAAGTGACTTGGCGAATAAAACTACAACACTCGATATTTAGAATTAAACTCAAGCACGTTTATTTACACATTCTTTAGACATAACTATCTTAACACTTTACTATCTTAAGTACAGTAGCTAAATGAACAGAAAAGGTATGATAAACTATAAGAGACATGCGAAGACAAAGAATGCGTGTGTGAACAGACTGGCTGACTGCGCGAGAGTGAACAAAACCATAGTCACTTGACGCTGAAGTGCAGCGTCACGGCGTCTCGTTTTCTTGCTGTTGTGCATGCGTAATAATTCAGTTACGAGTGCCAACAATACATTATATTAGAACATTAACACTGAGTATGAATGAATCATTAATCAGCTAATAATGTGAAGCTCGTGGGCTTCTGGATCTCTCATTGTGAATGATTGCAACGAGCTAAAACATACACAGAAAATACATTAATCGGAATGTCTACTATCATTATCCATCTATTATTAATTTGTTAATTTTACTATCTCAAATTCAAATTAAATTATCATGCAATTTACGCTAATCAACATTCAAAGTTTCTTTCGTTAGTCTTTGATGCAGTTCAAACGGCAGGGGTTTTGCGAAAATATATGCTAGTTGTTCCTTGGATGGAATCCATTTAACAATTATTTTTCCTCTGGATACACATTCCTCAACGTAGTGAGCCGTTATCTCGGTCATGTGTCTCAGTCTTTTGCCACCATCTATCTTAGCACTTGCTCCGGCGGCTTTGTTGTCACACCATAGATCCGCGGGCAATAAAGTGCGAGACAATATAATACTTATAAAGTGCTCTAGTCCAATTTATTCTCGACTTGCGTCACTCATTGCCACATATTCTGCTTCTGTTTCACAAGCAACTGTATCCCCACACAACCTTAGGAGATATCCACCTGTTGTTATTGAGCCTTTACAGTCTGCCAAACTTGCATCTGAATAGGCTTCTTATCCATCTTCACAACCTCTGTAAATTGATCCTAGGGTTCTTGTGTATTGTAAATATCGAAATACCCATTTGACCATTTCCCAATCATCTTCAGTTGGGCCGATTTGATGTCTACTCAATACATTCACCAAGTATGAAATATCTAGTCTAATTGTCTTGGCCAAATACAGCAAGCTACCGACTGCTTTTCTGTACGGCACATTTTCTCTCGTTATCGTTGTGCATAACTCTCCAGCATCTTCAGACTCTTCTCTATCTTTTCTTTGCCGATTAAAAACTTGATTTATCACCATTGGGGTTCTTTAGAGTTTTGACTCGCTGAATCCAAATCTTTCTAACATTTTATCTATGTATGGTGTTTGTGTTAGTGAAATTGTATGATGTTTTCTATCTCTTTCCACTTTGATGCCTAGTAATGTGCCCACCTCGCCAAGATCTGACATTTTAAACTCAGATTGCAGATCAGTCTTAATTTCATTCATTTTGCTTACACAATTGCTGGCTATCTTCATATCATCAACGTATAGGATCAGGACTAGAAAGTTATCTGCTTCTCTCCATGTATAGAGATAGGGCTTGCTCGTATGTAATCGTAGTCATCTAAAACCGCTCATTCCATCTTTTTAGGCTGATCTTAAGTCCATAAAGGGCTTTCTCCAATTTACAAACCTTAGCTTTCTTGAAACTGTCGCCATCGAGCAGGCCTTCAGGAATCTCCATGTATATCTCTTCTTTGATAAATCCATTGAAGAAAACTGTCTTGACATCAAGTTACCAAGTCTCCAGATTGTATCTATTTATTATTCATATTACTAATCTTACCAGGGCTAGCCCAGACACCGGGGCATAAATTTCTTGCAGATCGTACTTGTTCCTATCTTTGAAGCCACGAATCACCAACCTCGCTTTGAACTTCATATTTCCATCTTTTTCTATTTTTCTCTTCAAAACCCATCTAGAGTTGATGATGTTGGGCTTGCCCCCTTTAGCGTTCACAGTTGGTCTTTCTACAAGTTTCAACGGTTTTTTCGCATTAATTCCAGTTCTTCGTCAATTGCTCTAAGCCATTCATCGTGATCCAAAGATGCGACAGCTTCTTTGTAGTTTGCGGGATCTTTGTTCAGTCCAGTAATCAGGGCATGTGTCATTTCATCTTCGACTTCTGCTATCCAACAATCAACATCGCCCTTCGATTAAAGCAGTTTATTTAACTTGTTTGTGTCGATGGCTCCTGCAAAGCTCGTATCATTTATTCTTGTGGGTTGGTTAGGGTTTTCTTGACCAAGCTCTCCAACTTTCTTGGGCCAACCGTGCTTTCTCTTAACTACTGGTTCTCCCTTCATTTCCAATGACTCTTTGAGGCTAGTCTTATCAAACTTAACGAACCATTCATCTTGTTTAATATCTGTCTTGTGGTTTCTCCAGTTTGCTATTTTGTCCTTTTCCCAGATATCTCTGAGTACGAGTCTTTCTTGGAATATTACATCTCGACTCTCATAGAATTTTTCATCTTAAGGTCTTAAGAAAGAATAGCCAGTGGTGGTATAACCAACCAGCACGACTTGTATCCCTTGTGGACCGAATTTGGTTCCAGTGTTCCTTTGTATCTTGATAAGATCGACGCAGCCAAATCTTCTGATTTGGGTTATGTCTATCTTCAGATTGGGTGCAAACTTTTACAAAGGGGCTATCATATCGTTAGACTGGTGAGGTGTCTGATTGTAGGCATATACTGCACTGCTTAGGGCTAAGTCCCACATGTTTTCCCTGAGCCCGGAGTCGTACATGTAGGCTTGCACCTTGTTTTGCAAGGTACGATTAATTCGTTCTGAGACTTTATTGTGCTGAGGGGTGTCTGGACAGGCCAACTGAAGTTTTGCTCCCAACCTCTAGAGAACTTCTACCGTTTGGCCTCCTGTAAACTCCGTGCCTTCATCGGTTCGAAGATAGTGTATCTTTGCATCAAAACCCAGCAGATTTCGTGCGCTTGTCCCAAAATTGTCCAAACAACGGCCTGCTTCATATTTTGTTTTCACTGGGTATGCCATAGTCAATCTTGAGTAGTCATCCGTGTAGACGACTTTAAATTTATATCCTTTAGGATAAGTAGCTAGGCTGATCGGTCTCATTGTATCAGCATGAACTATCTCGAGTGGTTTGGTTGCCCTTTCTCTTCTAGTACTGAAAGGCAATCTCTTGATTTTAGCAACTTATCACACCTCGCATGTTGTAATGAAGCTGCCAATGACGGCCTTATTCAAATATTTATTGTCTGGATACTTTCTTTGCAGCGCCTTGAGATATTCTGCTGAGGCATGTCCGAATCTTACATGCCAGAGCATGGCTCTGTTATTCCTTTCAAACGTTCTGTACTTCTCTGTAAACGGGCTTTGAGATTCTGGAATCTCACCAATCATAAGGTTATCACAATTATTGATTTTTCTATCTTTGACAGTTTTCTTGAACCCACTTTGATGAGAGCTGTGTGAACTAGCTCTTTCCGATTCATTATTTGAGATTCCAGGGCAGCTCCTATCATTAGAGCTAACTTGCTGAACCTTCACAGTCTTTGCTTCCGGGAGATTTTCTGCCATTAAACAGTCTATAATTTCTTTACACTTTTCATTGTTACTTGTGCTCTGGCCATCTTGCAGTAGTTCTACTATCCAGTAACGACTCTTGTAGACACTAGAAACTATGGTCTCATTAGAACGCGGATCAAATCTATCTAGCTTTGTGTTATCGAGGTATATATACTCATGCCCCTTTCAGCAAAACGGCGAAGCGACAGCAAGTTTCCAGTGACCGCCTTAGCGCATACAACTCTATCTAGTACTATCTCGTTTTGGTTACTTTTACCCAAAACGCACCCTTCTCCCTCCGCTCTCAAGTCCACGGAGGAATCTTTGTTCGCGCATTTGATCAATTTATTTTTACAGTCATTAAAATTTTTGAAATAGAGTTTAAAATTAGCAAAGTGTTCTGTAGTGCCTGAATCTGCTACGAACTTCATTTTCTTGTAAGCGTTATCTCATGCTTCCTCCGTGCGCGTAGAGAGCAAAGTTTCGGAGTTTACAGCAAACAAACCACTGCATGCATTAGACATGGGTATTTTTACATTATTTCCATCTTCTTAGCCTTGTTTCTTGTTATCGACCTCGACTTTCTTGTTGTTATGATTTGTATGCTGTTTTTCAAATTTTCATTTACTACTATCTTTAAAATTATTCTTATTTTTACCACCACCAGTGTTGCGTTTAAGATGCCAATCGTTACTTTTGTTAGAAGTACCTCTGCACCTACCTACGTGCTCTCGCAGGTTCTGCACGAACCGTTGGCAGGTGTAGCACCACCTGAGGTTCTGCTCTTTTTTCGGGCAGTCCCTCGAATAGTGCCCGCTATCATTTCACTCGTAGCATAGAGTGCTGGCGGTGGCCGCGTTAGCAGCAGTTACATTGGTAGCTGGTCGAGAGCCTACCCCACCTTGGATTGGCCCAGCACCGGTCCCACCCCAACTTGGTCCAGCGTTCGCCCCACCTCGGCTTACTCCAGCACCTGTTGTTGGTCGTAGAAGTGACCCTCCTGCCTCCTGTTTCAGGATGTATTGTTTTGGGTACTTAAAAGATAAGCCATCCTTGCTTTTAAACAGCCTGTTAAAATCGGCTATTTTTACGTCTGGTACTCCATCGATCATCACATGATAGAAGCTATCTCTTTTCTCATCTTCGGGGAAACTGTTGGTTTTACTGACAAGTTTAAAATCTCTTACCAGTCCATCAAAAATCCACAAAATTTAGTAGCACTTTGCTTTTTGGGGTCAAATCTAACGGAATGTATTTTGTTACGTATTTAATATGCGCTCATTTTTAAGTCACCCCTTTTCATATCTTTTATTTTTTGTATCATTGTTGATGGATCAGTAATGTGATATACTTTGTTTTGATAATCTAGGGACAATCTGCCTAGTATTACGTTTAGGGCCTGTTCTTTATTTTCTTCCATTTTTTCTTGAGTAATATTAATAGTGGCTTCCAGTTTTAAATCAATTGTGTAAAGCAATCTTTTACTTTTTAGTTGTGACTGCAATTATTTTAAGAATAATTTTAGTTTTGTTGCATAAGTAAGGGAATAATTAAAACACCCTAGGCTATCTTTATTAATAAATTCTATCTTTAGACTATTATTAGGCACAGCGCGTTCAAACATCAGCGAATTATCAATGGAGTCGGTGTTTAGATTAATCAGTCGTTTACATAATTTAGGTCCCAGGGTAGATGTGGTTAATTAATTTAACTCTTGTTTTCAACTTCTGGCCAGCTCTCACTCAAGAGCCTCCATTTTTCTCTGTTGAGTGGCTAGACGCTGCTTAAACTCGGCAAAGATTGTCTTTTGGGCCCTCCTATTTTCCTCCCTTTCCTTTTCCAAGGCCTTTTTATGTTGGGAGGCAACAGCCTCGAACCTTATTGACATCCAGGAGCTCTGCTGATACCTTGCTGTATCAGCTTCCTGATCTCCTCGATGTCTTTCTTTGAGGCTTCTGAAATTTCGTTTCGTGAGTTTATAGGGTCTTTATATTGGATATTTTGACTGGTTCTTTTTATTAGTTCTTTCTAAAATTCATGATTTGCATGTGCCATTTCTTTATGTAAGCTATCTAGCTCTTTCTTTAGGTTATCTATCCTGTTTTGCAAGTCTTTGAATTGGCTATCAAACAAATCTAAATTTTTGCTTTTCAAATCTCTAACCTTGTCATGAATTGAGGTATCGGTAAAATTTATCTTTCCATCTCTCAAATCTTTATTTTCATCTCTAGATAAGGTAATTATTAATTTTATTTTTTCATCTCTCAAATCTTTATTCTTATCTTTAGATAAAGTATCCATTGAATTTATTTTTCTGTCTCTCGAATTTTCATTCTTATCTTTAGATGAGGTATCAATCAAATTTATTTTTCTATCTCTCAAGTCTTTATTCTTATATTTAGATGAGGTATCAATGAAATTTATTTTTCTATCTTTCAAGTCTTTATTCTTATCTTCAGATGAGGTATCAATCAAGTTTATTTTCCTATCTTTAGGGCCTTTCATTTGAATGCGCTGTTTAGCAACGACTCAAATTTGTTCAGCACATTTTTCTATCAAGTTAAACAGGTCTTACATATTTTGATTGTCATGTGCATCTCCTCCCATGTATGCAACAGTCTCTGGAAAATATGGCCAGGTTTTTTTTAAGAGTTACGACCACCTCGTCTAGTTCCCCTAGATCGTCTTCAATCTTTTTATATGCATTATTTATTATATTAATGGCATTTTAACCTAAAACCAACGGGAAATAAATAGGCAAAAGTACTTTATATTATGTTTGCGTGCGCGTAAGCCTATAAGTTTTCTTGTCGAAGTGACACGGAGATCGAGCGTGAGTAAATCCGAGGGAAAATGGCGCTAGCATCATATATGACAGGCATAGAAAGAGAGAGAGAGAGAACTTAAATGGCCGATTAACAGCATTTACTACGACGTGCGCCACCAGCCGTAGCGTGAGAGGACGCGCACACTCAGTTCAGCCAAACGCAAGTCATAACCAAGGCGCGCATCCCCTTCTCGCCTCGAGGCGTCCCCCTTGGCGATGACTGGCAGGTTAGCGAGAAACGCGTCTCTTTTGTTACGATGAGGGCCCTTTGCTCCCATAAACAAACGCGTGCCGGCTCTTCTGAGTTCCGGAAATCTCCGAATAAGGAAAGCCTTCTTATAAAAGGAACCTCAATCATGCAATCTTAAGTAAGCTGTCTAGCTCCATCCTAGGGCAAGACACATATCTTTTAAGGAAAACGGTGAACGAGCATCAGTTAACGAGAACAACGCTGCACATAAATACCAAGTCTTCAAAACAATATATATTTCTATTACTAACTGCTGCTCACTCCCTTCTTAATGTCGACCTTTCTTATTGCTCCGCCCGAGGCCTCGAGAGTTGGGCGATCGTCCACATCTCGAGGTGATTTGGCTGCTGCACCTCCATCTTGACTCTGCTCTGCTGCCTCCTGGGGCTGTCCCTCAGCCTTTTCGGATAAAGTCGGGGTGAGAAAACTACCAAGCTCTTCCGTCTCACAGAGCTCGCCACCCGACACAGAGCTCCCAGTTGTTTCCACCATTACGTTAACACGTAAAAAAGACAAAAGAAAAGCACACAGGGAACGCGCGATGAGCTCAAGCACGGAGCGGAAGAAAGATGGAAGAGAGAAAAACAAGATGCGATCGAGCAAATTCCACACCCACACTACCATTAAGGGCCCATGACTCGTTAGCAGTATGGGTTTTTGAGCAGGCGACTTGGTGAATAAAAGTACAACACTCAAAATTTAGAATTAAACTCAAGCACGTTTATTTACACATTCTTTAGACATAACTATCTTCACACTTTACTATCTTAAGTACAGTAGCTAAACGAACAGAAAAGGTATGATAAACTATAAGAGACATGCGAAGACAGAGAACGCGTGTGTGAACAGACTAGCTGACTGCGCGAGAGCGAACAAAACCGTAGTTACTTGACGCTGAAGTGCAGCGTCACGGCGTCTCGTTTTCTTGCTGTTGCGCATGCGTAATAATTCAGTTACGAGCGCCAACAATACATCTAACAATTTTTTAAATACATCTTTTTATATTTTCTCTTTTATTTAACGTGTTTTCTTGAAAGATAAAAAAGATTATTACTGTAATTATACATTTTGTTAATCGCAGAGTTCGCCACGATGGTCGAACGTTTGATGCCAAACACAATTCGACTCATTAAGTCGTTAACTATTATTGATACGTATAGTTAGTTATTCATAGTTACACTTAACTCTACTGGACTTCACCGACATAAGTTGAAGTACCCAGTAGTTGGACAGAAATGAAAATAGTACCAGTAGTTGGACAGTCCAATATAATCAACATTTTTGAAAAGAAGACGTTTTCAAATAGGATAAAAAATTTATTTATAATTCATCAATGCATAATAATGCCTGATGAAAAAATTTATCTTTAAAACTCTTTTTCGTTTTTACGGAAAAAAATATGTTTTAAATGTGAAGCATGTAAAATTGCTGTCAAAAATAGATCCCTTTAATAACATAGGAGTGTTCCTATACTCAGTACTTGGACACGGAAAAAATTGCTAAAAATTATAATTTATAGTAAGGCATAAAACGTTTAAGTTTTTTTCTATTTAAAGTCACCTTGAAAAATGTATATTTTTATTTTTTTTATTGAGTTAATCAGCGCTTAACCTATCGAAAAATATAAATAACTCTGTCCAAGAATAGCTTCCATTCGATAAAATAAGATTTTTTCCATACCTGGTACTTGGACAGTAAAAAACACTTAAAATTATTGATTATTACTGAATATAACATGTTAATGTTACTGTTGAAAACTAAAATAAAGTTGAATGATCACCAGAAACTATACCATGTAGTAAAAAAGATTATAATCATTAAGTAGTTGAGAGATATGAGAAAGCATTTTGAAATTAGGTCCACCTTAACCTCCTTTTCATTTAATTAACATGGGGTATCCAACTACTGGTCCTAAGTCTTATGTTAGTATGTTGGTCCCAGTACCTGGACACTGGTGTCCAGATACTGAGTCTTGATGATTTTTCTTTCATATTAAATTTTTTTTTTTGCCTATTAACCTGATCTTTTTTTTTCTCTTATAAATAAGAAAAAATTTAAAATAATTAATGCAATGTTTTTTTGAACATCATTTTTTGTTAGTTTTTTATAAGTTAGCAAAGAAAATTTCGACTGTCAAAAGTGTCCAACTACTGGGTACTTTACCTTACATTCTTGAGGTAGGAAAACTTTTCACCATCATGGACAATGCTGATAAATCGGTATTGAAGTTTACAGATATCTCTTCTAACACGCAGTTGAATAACCAAATGAGTCCAATACTCGCTTAAAAAACGCAACAAAACCCACTTTTTATCGTAGCTGTCATATAATTTACATTATTTCTGTACAATATACCCACTTTACCCAGAAATGCAGTTCGTAATAATATAAACAAGTTCGATATATTGCTTTGTCATTTTCTCGTTCTTCGTTTGGGGGAAGAACAGATGTGCTCACAATCACAGAATAAGCCAAACAATTTTTACTTACAGCGAGTATTCGTACAGTTTTAAAAGAAAATAAGCATTTTTTGAAAGATTTTGAGGCAAAATACACTCACCTAAGGACACGTAAGCAATACAGTTGTTATGAACCACCCAACAATATTGATATCAATCTCGACAGAGAATTCGAAATAACAAGTTTCACTAAAATAAGAGTTCGCCAAATACCAATGTGTGCAACATATACGCCGCTTTAATCCTTACTGGAAAAAATTTAAAGCACATCAGGCTGATTAAAACACATCAAAAATTATATTATTTAATTAAAACGAAAAAAGTTTCTCATTTTAAATTTTGTGTAGGCTACATTAAAAAAAAAATTATGGTTGCAAGCCTAAAAAAAGTGTTTTGCTTGTTGCCTTAATCAAGAATGATTTTTGAGTAGGAAATGAATTAAATAGTCTACTTCTAGTAAGGTAAGTAATGAATTCAACAAGTTGTATACAGATGGCATTATTTCAATGTACGTTGTGAATCGGAGATCATCTTGGCATAAGTTCGATAGCAGGTTTAGTTGAAAGTCTTATGGCAACCTAGTACTATAACATTTGTAGAGTGACATTATACAAATGCAAAGATATGTGTACAGAGAATAAAGCTCTTATAAAAACTCAAGTAAGTTTTTCTTATAATTTGAAAAATAATTGAATGTTAATTGAAGTAAGAAAAACTTTGTTTTAAGCAATTTAATTGATTTTCATAGTGCAAAAACTCCATCACTTGATTTAATACTGAATTTGTGTGGTGGCTTATACGTATTTGTACTTCTAAAAGTTTTGAGACGTTTAATCATCATAGATGTAATGTTTCTATTAGAAACATAAAGTAAAAGAGTTAAAAAATTTTAGTTATAAAACGCATTCTTCCAGTAAGCTGGTTTTAGGTCACAGCATCACCTGTGTTTATGCATGCTGATGCAAAAACATTAATACGACTTATAACTTAAAGTCATGAGTTGTACATCAAACATTTTTAGTCGTTGAAACCAAAGGTGCATCTGCCCGAAGTCTTACTAGAAAATGGATCAGCAGTAGATGAGTAGTGTTTGCCATTAAAACGTCAGAATAAGCTATTAATAGATCTTGCGAATAGTTCTCGTAACAACTCTCCACGTTTAATTGCAAAAAAAATTTAATGACAATAGTGCTGTTTTGAAGCAACCATTTCTATAGCCACAAATTATGATTTTGGAAAATAAGACCATAAATCAATGATAAAAATTCCACCAATTGATCTGAGAAATGCAGAAAACACTCAAATTTATTACTTTTAAAAGTTGTAACACAGAATATACTAATACCCCTTTTAATGTATAATGGTCACAGCTGTAGCTGATGATGATCCTACTTTCGGTTAAATTCGAGGTGTTGATTCGGTATCAAATCAAGTGTATCTCATGATGTGTTGAATTTGTAACATTTAATTAACTTATATTTATCACTTATGTACAGCTGTAATAAAGAAGACTACAAAAGCAATTTTTCGTGTTAAAACTATGCAAAGCGTACGACCGTGTTAACTAGTAAAAAAAGTGCAAATATGCACACTGCTACAAAATATGATGTACAACCAACATCATTATGCATGTTTTATTTTTAACTGTACTACTAAATGTATGTTAAATGAAAGAATTTTTTTTCTATAGTTATTTTTCTTCCAACAATAAATTTTCTTAAAAATATCATTTCTCAACAGATAAAACATAGTGTAAACTTTTAATCACAAAGCACTATTTCATGAACGGCTTAGTTGTAATAAAAATAATACATTGTTGCTACCAATGAGTAATTAGTCAAACGTACGTATAAAAGTAACAATATTTATGTATGTACAATATTTAAACATAAAATTTCAAGTGTAACGTTATTTTAAATATGTATTTCGTATTTCAAAGTGCACAATTTGTGTATACTTCTATATTTTTAATGTTTTCTTATTTTTGCGTTAAAAATATAAAGAGGTCTCATAAACCTGTCATCTTGTACGAAACACAACAGATATATGTACGCGTTTCTGGATAATTACTTAAGGTAAGCCATGACTTATTTCATGAAAGCTAAAAGTAATACAGGAACAGTCTTTGAAAATTTTGTGCTAAAAATCTCTTGGACTATGGTGCTAAAGCTTGCTACCTGAAGTCTGATCAAGAAACTGTATCAATGGGAAGTAACACTTGCAAGATGTTGCAAAGACTGGAGGCTGAGCTGCAACAACCTAGTCCTGATACGCCAGGACAAAAACAGTATAGCTAAATGTTTAAATCTGACAGAAAAAAAAGAACGAGAGCCCATGTACTTGATTATGGGCTCACAAACAATATGTGGAAGTTGGCCTTAAACACGGCCACCTATATCTATATATAAATGATTGGATGCCTTATATGTTCAATTAAATAAAAATTCCTCTAGCAAATTTCGCACGAAATAAAAGAATTATTTTCGAAAAATAAAAGGATTCGGCTGCCTAGGGTATACAAAAATGTAGAGAAATTCTGGGCCAAAATTTGGGTCAGTAGCTCAACGTATCATTTTGGAAGGCCACACAGGCCTGGCTTTAATTGGCTAAAGATGATTAGTAAAGGCTGAAAATTAACAGTTCAACGAAAGCAAGTACGTTAGATTCAACGAAAGACTTGTGTAAAAAGACAGAAGTTTAAGGACTGACATATTTGATTAGGAACTTTTTACCAACAAAGAAAATAATGATAGCTGGTTACTGGAATTGAACGATAAATTGAATGAGAGTTTAAAAATAAAAAAAAAGGTTATCAAAGGGAAAAGAAGACAACTGTCTAAAAAATCAAACATTAAAAAACATGATAAGAGTCTATTGGAGAAACAAAAAAATGAATGCAGGACAAGAGTTTTTTTAAGTCTGTAAATAATCAATGACATAGCACGTCACGGCAGAAAAAAATGAAGAACGAACTAAGATCAATAAATTCTAACTAAAAGTGGAAAGTTGTTCAGAGGCAAGAGTCTCAAAAGCAAAGAAATCTGTTCAAGAGAAGTCAAATACAAAGTCAGATTAGTCATCCATAGATTTAAAGACAAAAATAAATGCGAACTACTAGAAACTTATGCTCAATCTTTCAGCTGGCAGTGATAGGAGATTTTTTTGCAGTAATACACAAATTTTATCATTTTACATGACAGTTTGATGTGAAGACAACGTTCTTAAATGGCACTGTGACGTGGAAAAGAAGTTGGTAAGGAGGTGCGTCACGAGAACGACGAACACGTGTTCCTTCAAAAGACCTATATTCAAGATACCACGATTCTAAAGCAAAGTTGAGCGTGTGTTCCTTTTCAAGGCTCGTCATGTTCTCCCCTAGTAATCACCCGGTGTCTTGATTTGATAACGCTTGAGTCCCTTGGTAACGCCTGACCCTCTCGATAGCGCTCGACTGCCGAATCCCGAGGGTCGCGATTTGAGGCTCGCTGGGCCTTATATCATCTTGTTTTCCTCGTGTCAATGCCTTCTTGCTAAAGTAGCCTTGCTGTTATCAGGGAGAGTCAGTATGATATACTTTGCATATCGTACGTTACAGCACTCTAAATAATAAAATATAAATGGAGGTACCAGATGATTTCCCTGGTGTTCAAAAATTTAAAAGAACCAATGTGTGAAGAGTAAAAAAAATTTTTTTTACGATCTCAAAGTCAGTTTCAAATGCTAATATAACTACTTCTGAAATGCTGCTACTAAAATAAAATTGCTCAATTATGCCAGTAAACCTAGTATTTTTCACTGGGGATACAAAAAAAATTCTCAATCTTCATGCTACATGTAGATGACATGCTCATTGCCAGAGGCTAAAACGAGGAATTCATAGAAGAGATAAACTCAAGAATAATTTTAAAATTATTTATATGTGAAAGCAAAAACTTACCTGGGAATACATCTCAAAAGAAACAAAGAGAAAAATTTCATAAAATTAATACAAGAAGAAAACAATTTTTTTAATGAGTTTTGAATCCTTTATAACTACCCTCCACCCCAACCATTACTAATTTTAATTATAATCTCAAAAGCTTGCTTTATATATTTATTAGAAAAATTCTTGTTAGCTTGATAATATTTTATTATCATGGCTTCTAAAAAAGTGTAATTAATTAGTACAAAATGTATCCTGTACATTGCAAGCCTGAGTAATAAAAAACATAGCTTGTTGTCGACAGGAGATAAGCTATGGCGATTCCGGCCCAGGTGGGCCCGAGTCGACAGGCGATTTTGGCCCACTCCCTCTCCGTTGCAAGCGGCCCCTCTTTTCGGGAGTAGTAGTCCCTGCTGCAGCCAATGGGCGAACAGGAGCAGTGGCTTTCTCGAATTCCTTGTGCGCGCGCTGCTTGAGGTTGCATGCGCCACTTGCAGCGCTGCTTGAATTTGCACGTGCTGTTTAAGTTTATGCGCAATGTGCATTAGCTTCTGTAGCGCCACGTGCGCCAGCTGGTGACGTGCAATGCAGTTTGAGTTTACGCGCAATGCAATGTGCATGAGTTGTCTGCAGTGCTGATTTGCGCGCACTGTTTGAATGTGCGAAATCGTGTGCAAAATCGTGTGCAGCTTGTGCACGTGGTAGTTATATGCATACAAAAACTTTTTTTGTGTTAGTGAGCGCGTTGCATGATAATGTAAGATGTGGAGTGGTAGGAAAATGATTTTTAAACATTTTTTGTTCCATTTTTAAAATTAGTTTATATTAAATAAAAAATGTACATGATTTACAAAACGATTTTGTTAAACATGTTCTTCTTAAAATACATAAAAATTTAGCAAAAAAAATTAATCAGTATTATTTACATAATGTGCTTCGCTCAACCAACCACGTTGTAGCCGGTCATCCATGTAGGCTGTTGTTTTTGTCGTTTAAGGCGTTGATATGCTGCATAATATAAATCGCTGTCTTGCTTTGATGACTTAATTGATATGCTAGTCAAAAACCATTGTTTCAATAAATGTGCTTTATGTAGGGCGCAAAATAGTTTTTTTTTTTTTAAATAATTTTGTCCACGTGTAAGGCATACTGGAGGAGAGACTTTGTCTTCAAAGTCTTTTAAAGTACCGTGCATTTGGGACAAATCGTGAACTTCACGTGTCAGGATTTAACTTATAAACTTAGCTTCATCACTTCCATTAGTATAAATTCTTTCCAGGTTCTTAGCAATAGTTATTAGATGATACTTAAAGTTGTTTAAAGTAACATTACCCTCAAACCATTCGATTCCGTGGACTTCTACCGTCTGGTGATTACTATGCTTTTTTATATCAGACAGTAAATCATTAAAATTGCAAGGTGGCTTGATTATCCAATTTCCAACAACGTTTCCTTGCAAGGAAATCACTGAAAATTCTTTCGGTATAAAGTGTTTGTCAGCATTATAAAAGCCGTGGATACTAATGATGAAATCCATGATGTGTTTCGAAATCGTAAATATTAAAGTTAAAAATTATTTTTCTAATATATTCTTTATTTGACCAGGCTCTCTTTTTCACCGTTGCTGCTACTACTTGTGTCACATGGGTAAAACTTAGTAAATAATAATATGCAACCTGTATTTATAACTTTTCTTCATCGGTGCTAGTGACATATGCCCACTCACAGCGCTGCGTAAGATTGCGCAATCTCTCTCCATGAGCAAGTATGAGATGTAGCTTTCCTTCTCTCCGAGTGCCTGAGCCGCTCTTGTGATTATAATCGGTCAGTTGAATAGCTTAGAAGCACAACTTTACGTAAAAAAATTATTTTTACACCTTATTCTTAAATTATAATTTACATATTCTAACTGTTCTTTATTATTATTGGCAAAAAAATTTTTAGTGAGGAAAAACTACTTTATACATCGAACTAAGCACATTTTTTTGATTTAATTAAAAATATATCCAATCCCTTATTGCAGAAACATTTCTGATTGCACATAAAGAGTTAATGTTCAAGGCATGGTATTTGCAAGGCAAATAAGCTTCGTTAAGTTTTGCAAGCGCTGGGCATCCATACTTCTCAATATTAACGACTCTAAAACTGTAGAAAACATGAATGACTTGCACCTTTATTATATTCTATCATGTGGGCAAATATCCATACTTGCATGTTAGTATTTCTTCCAGGTATTTTTTTTTTCAAGACCCTTAACGAAAATCGTTTCCACGTCAACAAGTTAAGTTTTAAATATATTAAGTGATCTTTCAGAGGAATTGTTTCCGACATTCCAGCTTATACTATGGAAATTTGTTGTCAACCAATGATTTTGTTTCTTGTCCGCATGTAATGAATTTTTTCACTCGAAAGGCAGCTTAAGCACTATTACAACTGCCATTGAATCTCTATTTTTCCCAAGTTCGACATATGAAATATCTCTAAAAATAAATTTATAATTTGTAGTCTTAAGACCCTGGATGTCTACAATATACTCCATCACTAAAAGAGAAATATACCTTCTTCGGTTGAGGGTATACAAACAAATGAATATAGCGTTAAAGTACATTATACTAAATACCCAATGAAGTATCCCGATTCTTTTATGTGAGTTGAGCATAACTCTTTACCTCAATACGTCCAAAATAGACTTTCACTGTATACATTCTATTGACGTGCGTGTTATACTTTGAAAACTTATGGCTATGTGCACTTGGTCATAAAATGCAGGTAGCAAGTTTGTTGGACCTAGGGATATAGTATAATTAATTTTAAGACTCTGTAGTCTTTAAAATTCAGTTGTATTCATAATATTTCTTTATTTAAATTCGATATATTTTACAATTTGTTTACAATATATTTTACAATTCATTTACAATATATTTTACAATTTATTTACAATATTAAAATTTCAATCATTCTAATTTTAACTTGCGACATACTCTTTTTTTCTTTTTCATTTCATTTTTAACTTCTTCCTCAACCCTTTTTTTTTTTTAATAAATTCTTCACTTCAACTATTTCTAAAGATGATTCGATTTTTAGCTGCGGAGAAATGGATATGACCGCAACATCTGACGAAGATGTTAAATCAATAATTTGTGACACCTGTGCTGACTGGAGTGATGCGCTTAAGTCTAGAGGTACTCTTTGCGGTGAAATACTGCTAATTTCTGTTTCGAGAGAGTAAAAACTCTCAGTGTATGGAAGAGTTGGAGAGCCCGGTGATTCATCGCCTGAGGAACATGAATCCTCATAATCTGTTGAACAAAATAAAAAAAATAATGTTAAAAAAAGAAAGAAAAGAAAAATAAGAAGAAGAAACATTTAAGAAGATTTCGAGAAAAAAATTAAAAGTAATTAAACTCACTTTCTGTCGGCTGTAAAACTACGGATAGATCAAGTGGAGCTGTTTGCTCCGTAATATGCTCTGCTGCTGTTGCTGCTCGAAGAGCATAAAAACTCTCCGTGTACGATGGAGTTGGAGAGATCGGTGATTCTTGAACTATATCAGTTTCACCACCTGAGGAACATGAATCCTCATAATCTGTTAAACAAAATAAAAAAATAATGTTAAAAAGAACAAAAAGAAAAAAGATAGAAGAAGAAACGCTTAGGAAAACTAGAGAAAATAATTAAAAGTTATTAAACTCACCTTCAAATTTAACATTTTCTACGTTGGCAATGGGGGTTTCGGTTTCTGCCGGCTGTAAGACTATCGAAAGATCAAGTGAAGCTGTTTGCTGTGTAATATATTCTGCTGCTGTGGCTGCTCGAAGAGCATCAAAAGTCTCAGTGCATGTAAAAAAAAAAAAACTTACTGATAACTGCGGAGTTTTTATCACAAGTTGATGAAAGTATTCAGTCCACCCAAAAATCGTCGTCTATCAGTTGCTCAGGAAATATTTTATCTAAGATATTAATAACACTGGCGGCATCTCGCTTAAAAAATTTTGGAACTCCAAATCCTCTTCGATTTTAATCCCAATTGTCCGATAAACTGGTCGTGCTCTAGCCATTGTAATGATCATATTCAACTGTATGGTTTAAAGCACTATTTCTAAATGATTGAAATCAAAGTGCTACTCTGCTTTTCTTAATTTTAGAGCAACAACTCAGATCCAATAAGAAAACAGCTGCGTTAGAAAAGGATATAAGTGCAATACCAAAACAGCAATTAGAAAAAGATATAAGTGCAACACCCGCCTCCACAGTCCCCTCCCTTCAAAAATGTGCAAAGTATGCGAAACTATGTTTTGTACCTATGGTATGCGCAAAAACCCTCTCCCGTGGTCTCATGTATACAAGTAATTTTTTGCATGTATGAATTTTTCCTTCTACGATAGGTTTTGAAAATTTGCAAATAGCCAATCAGAAATAACTTACGCCCTCTTTCACCTTTTTACACACATTTTCATGCACTTTCTGGAGAATTTAAGAGCTGACCTTAATTTTAAATCATAGCTAGTGTATCACGCAAGGAGCCAGCAACTTGGAGAGTATTCACACAACTAGGAATCATTCTTCAACAAAATAAGGTACTTTTATTTTATAATTCATTTAGCTTTGCTCTTTCTCACCCTCATCAACTTTTTTATTTTTTACATCTTATCAATCGCTTTAGCCGCAGAAATGATTGGCAAAATTTATATTTTAACTATCTCCACAGCAATGACGTCGAGAGTTCTTTCTATTTTTTTTTTTATCTTTTTCATTACAATAACACTTTTACCGCAGAAATGATGTTGAGAGTTTTTAATTTTTTTTCTCTTGATTCAAAATTAAAAAATCTTTTATTAATATAATAAAGGTTTTTATGAACGTAATATTTTTTCTTACAGCACGAAAAA
>NW_019379744.1:155219-181858 GCF_000648655.2 Copidosoma floridanum
AAATCCAATACATACAAATATATAAATAATGTCGATAATCATGCATTTAACGTGCTATACATAATTAATTGTGAATAATAGAGAAAAACTTCTTTTTTTTGATGCATGTGTACAAAAAAAATGTATGTATGTATAAAAATATTCTAATTCTTACCGTTTGTTTGGCGTATGCATGTATAATTAAATTACAATTTTTCTTATAGGTGTACGTCTGCTAACGAAACGGTAAGTATACTACGTATTATGTTTAGAAACCAAAGTAAGAGAGTACAATTAGGCGTGCATGTATGGTACCCTCTGCTATAAGCTGAGGAGAGCATATGGTGGAGAGATTTTTAACATAGCGTGTGTGGTTATACATCTCAATTGCTTTGCGAGCATCTTCTAGTGCACGCTGTATAATAAAAGGCTCTTTCTGCACAGAAAGAGAGAGTATATGACAAATAACTTTGCACTTTTTTATATTTAGATTAGGCGAGAGCACAATGGTTTAAATGGTTTACGCTTGAACACTGTATTAATTATTTTTATATATTTCTTATATTTGTAAGTAATCGTCTGCATTTGTGTTTAAACGTTCTCAAGGGCCTTGAAAAAACTGCTTTTCTACGAAAAAATTAGCTCATTACATCGTTTATTTAATTAAAGTTTAAAGTTATTGCATCTCTGCTTAACGTTGATTTCTGAACTAAACTTCACCACTGCACGTGTATCATAATTAAAATACTTTTTTTTACATCTACTATAGTCCAAGTCAATGACCAAATGCTTCAAAAAAATACACAACATTCTTCAGTGGTACGGGCTCTAGGTGTCTGATTTTAGAATCTTCAAATTTGCGAGCCTGTAGCAATGTCTTGTTAAAATAAAAAAATTGTAAGAAATTGCTGCAACACTCTGAACTTTTGAAAAATCTAAAAATCCTCAACCAGAATACTACTTTTAATTGTGTGCATTTGCAAAAATATTTTTCTTTCTAATTTTTAATTCATAAGATTTCAGTCCCGTATTATCAATTATAAATTTTGGATATAACTTTTTTTGGCTCTCTAAAATGCTTGAGATTGTTTTTTATACTTATAAGTTTAAGATCCCTTGCCATAAAAAAATTTCATAGAATTAAAAACTCCGTACATGATTACAGATTGTAAACACTGTGAATTCATGAATAAAATACAAGCCCGTAACGCTCATTTATATTTTTTTTTGCGTTTAAAACTAAAGGAATACTTTTGGATGGTCATAATTATGTAGTACTTTTGGTGATAAATGTTCTTTTCATAACTGAGAAAGATACCAAATCGATATTTTCTTAAACGACGTTATGACCAACTGGAACACGAACTGTATCGTTTTTAGTAAAATAACCCATACAAAACCAGAAATAATGTTCTTATTTTTTACTGTTGGCATGTACGACTTTTCAAGAGGCAGTATATATAGTGTGTAAGACAGCGCCACAGGCAAGGTGATACTTGCGGGCCCTATAGTCAGTACAGTGTAAGCCACCGTGCCTTCTACACCTCTCGTCAGCTCTAGTTTTATTGTCTTTGTCCGTTTTGTCAGTAGTAAGTCTGTAAACTGTATCAAGTCAGTTGTTTTTTACGTTGGTTGGCAGTTAAATTAAAAAAACGTTCTGTCTTTCTATAAAATACTTGTTTTTATTTCGCGCACCCCCTTTACTCACACCTCTTCAGGTTACGGGCCCCAGACTCGCATCACCGCTCGTGATCTCTTCTTTATTTTTTTTGTGTGGGTGAGTGTGACAAAAGGGAGGATGGCGGAAAGGGCTGAGACAGCAAAGGATGGACAAGAGAGTCCGATCGAGGAAGCGGCCGAGAGCGTGACCCCTGGTAACCAGGCTGATTCCGTTGTCAACGCCGGTCGAGGATAGGGGAGCAACTGTGGACGCCGGAACTGAGATCAGCGGTAGGTTAACACTTTGTCCTTTCGAGTGATGCCTAGGTTGGACGCTACGACGTCAAGTAACAAAGGGGATTTCTTGTGCATTTAGAGAAATGCGCGGGATTCTAAGAAACACGTAGCGTCGGTAGCGCGACACGCACACGCAAGAGCGGGGCGGATCGAGAGGGGGACTACAGATTGCGGCTGAGGAGAGAGTTCGGTCACTTTCTCTCCCTCTCGTGTTGACGCGAGGCTTTTTGACTGAAAATATATTACGAGGCTGTTTATGTTCTGTTTTCATGTTTTCTCGCGTCTCTTGTTCTTGTCGCCTCGACTGTTGCGTGCGCGTTACAATATAAATGTCTGAACTGGGGAAGTTTAAACGTGTGTTGGCAGAAAATTGTATATGTCCTTTCCCGGTGCTTTTAATTAATTGAACTCTAGGCAATAAATACTCAAGGCGGTTTTCAGACTTCGTCAGAAAAGGCTGATATTTTGAAATATTTACTTTTTCTTTTAGACGAGCAAACTATCGATGCTCTGTCGATAATATGTCGGAGAATTTCATTCCAAGTCAAGTCAGAGGGACGACAACAAGATGCCATCTTGTTGGTGGATAAGAGGAGAATAATGGCATGTGTTGGGCAAAAGGATATTCCCGCCAAAGGTGTGTAGATGAAATCATATTCCGTGTGACTCGCACAGTCACGTTAGACTTGTGTTCGGTCGCGCGCGGCTGTGTGAGTACCCAGCATGCAATCGTGCTTTGTGTTCGAGCACGAGAACACGCTTCGGGCCACGTTGACTAGATTCGGCTAGCGTTCGGTCGATTTCTAGTTGACTCCCTGAAAACAATGTCCGTCTTTTGTTTTAGATTACCTGATTGGTGACGATTACAAACACATCATTGAATTTATTTGTAAAAAGGGAGGCAAAGTGAAGTTGCCAGAAAATCTATTCAGGGAAGACAGGGAAAGCGAGGAACCTGCTCGTGATAAACCCTGGTTATTTGAAAAGTCGGTCGATGTGTTTAAAATGTCAGATGAGAGAAAGTCCGAAATGTCAGAAGTCCAAAACTTTCATGAGATAAATGTAGACAGTGAAAATCTTTGGCAGAAATTAGGCAGAAATGAGTCTGTTCACGAAGCAGCCCCCTCTTCCCCGTCGCGCATACCGGAAAATACCCAACTTAAAGTAAAGAAAGTGCAAACCATTGAAAACAAATATAAATGGATAAACGTCAGCAAAACGAAGTTGTATATGGCAGATAAACAGAAAAATGAAAATTTTTCAGAAAACATCATCCTGGCTAGGTTCAGCTCGATGATGGCCACGATTAGTCAGATGATCGAAAGGCAGGAGAAAGCAAACGAGGAGGCAAGGAAGGCAGAGGAAGAATGGGCAAGGAAGGCAGAGGAAGAAAGGCAGGAGGTTCAAAGAACTTAAGAAGGAAAAGACGCCCCTCACAACGGCCGCGATTCTTAAAAAAAAAAAAAAAAAAAAAAAAAAAATTTGCATGAAATTAAATTTTACAAAGGGAAAGAATCGGTTGCCAAATTAATAGAAAAATTTGAGGCACTGTTCTGAAATTATGAGAATATAAGTACGTCTGGTCCCTTTTCTAAAGAAGAAAAGCGAGATGCCTTTTATACTGCTGTAATCGGAGCGGTACCTAGCGTGCAGGTGACAGACTTCATGCTTAAAATGCACAGCAGAGATGGAAAGGATATGAAAACCTCATGTCATACATGTTAAAGGTTGAGTCAGAAGGCCTAGCAAAAGCCACTGAAGGTCACCTCACAAAGGCAACTTTGACTGTATCTTGGCCCCAGGACCGCCTCCGCTGCTTCAACTGTGATGACTGGGACCATATGGCTGACAAGTGTCCAAAGGCAGGTACCAAACTCAGGAAGTGCTACACGTGTGGCACGTTCGTGCATGACATCCCAGCTCACAAGAGATGCAGCCCGACATGTGGTGAGCAAAATAAGTCTGATTCATGGGATTTTAAAAGGCAGGGCTGTGGAAGTCGAGGGAATCGAGGTGGCCGCGGCGGTGGCCGTGGTAGTGGCCGAGGCCGCTCTAATTCTCGAAACTTTGGACAGAAAAGGGACTTTAGCAACGTAAGGGACGAAAAAAATCCCAAAAGGCAGAAAGTTTTTGACCAGGGCTGGGAGACAAAGGAAGAACGAGATGCTTTAGGGTCAAATAAAGGTGAGTCTCTGACGTTGATCGAGCCCCCCAGTACTTTGTTTTCAAACTCTGAAGGTTGGGTAAATAATTCAGAATTGGATGGAGAAAATAAGATTAAATTTGTCGCTGATTCGGGAGCGACTGATCACTTTGCAAAGTCAAAAAATTTGTTTACAAATATTGACAGAAACAAAATCGGTAAAATAAAATGTGCAAACTCAGACTCATCCGCAGACTTGAAAACGGAGGGAGTGGGAAATTTTCTGCTTAAAAATTGCAATAACGACGTCGAGTTGCAGGGAGTGGTGTGTGCTCGCGACTTGATTGGGAATTTATTGTCGCTGCGGAAGTTTGCTGATTAGGGCTTGTCAATCTATTTAGATGACAAGGAGATTAGTATTTTTGATCCTTATACTGAAAATGTATGGATATCGGGAATATATGAAAAACCCTATTGGATGGTTGAATTTTTTAAGTCGGACTACAAAAGAATGGAAGTCTTGATGGCTGAGTCAAAATCACACACTATTCCTGAAAATTCAACTGCAGATATAAAATTAAATAATAAGTCGGAAAATTCAGAGAGCTCGGTTGGTAAGTTCAATAATGACAGTTTTAAAGATGTATATTTAATAAATGACAGAAAATTTCATGAAGTCAGAAAAGTCCTGACCAAAGAAATAAAAGACATTCAAAGTTCGTTTAGCGAAAATTATAAAAAATTTAAATATAACAACGGGGCCATGCTGTGGCAAGTCAGACTGGGCCATGCTTCGTTGGGGTATCTAAGGGAACTGCAGAAAAACTATCCGGAAGTAAAAAGTCTGAAAGAAGCCGTATTTGATGATGTGATTAGAACTTGTGATGTGTGTTTAAGAACATAATCCCAAAAACTGCCTTTCCCTTCGGTACGCAAACGAGCATCCCAACCCCTGCGAATAATTCATTCAGATACAATGGGAATTATTAGTCCTCCCTCTTACCCAAAAAGATACATATTTATTTCGGTATTTATTGATGATTATTCCAAGTTTGCAATCGCTTACCCGATGAAAAAAAAAAGTGATACAGGTGAATGTTTAGATAATTTTGTAAAAGGCTGTAGAAATCTTCTCGGGTTTAAAGCTAAAGTGTGTTATGTAAAGTCTGATCAGGGTACCGAGTACACGGGAGGCTCCATGCGAAAAATATTAAATGACCTTGAAACTGAACTCCAACTGAGTTGTCCGGATACCCCTGAACATAATGGTACGTCAGAAAGGCTGAACAAAACAATGCAAATGAAAGTCTGAGCTCTAATGAAAGTCGGGACTCCCAGAAAACATGTGGGACTTGGCACTAAATGCAGCTGTATTTGCGTACAATCGTACTCCGCATCGCTCAAATAACATGGAAATCCCTTTAATGAAGATGGCTCCAAATAAAAGGACAGACCTAAGTCAGATGAAAAGATTTGGCTACATCGCGTATTTAAGAATCAGAGAATCACTGAAACTAAATTCCATTCAAAAGAGAGACGAGCAGTTATGGTAGGATGAACGCCGACAGGGTATCGTCTGCTTTGTCCGGACGAAGGAAAGTTTTATGAAAGTCGGGACGTCAGATTTAACGAGCGTTTTGTGTATGGAGACGTTTTTGGTAAAAATTCAATTAAAAACTGGGAAAATAGGACTGTACATATTTAATTAGACGACTGGTTTTTAAAATTCGAAAAGGAAAGGGAGAGACAGTGTCATCGGAGGAAGCGCCCCTGGTGGTACAACGGAAAAGAGGAAGGCCGAAAAGACTGATAGAAACAATGGAAGCCAACTTGGTCCAAGAAAGTCGTGTAAAGGACGTCAGCTTTGCGGGCTTAGCTCTCGAGGAAGAAGTAACAAAAGACCTTATTTTTAAGAACGGTGATACTGAAACGTCAGGAAATAATGCCATTCATGCGGAAGATCTAGTTTACCACTCTTTGCTGGCAGAAATAAATAAAGATCCATCTTCATATAAAGAAGCAATGAAGGCTGTGAATTAAGAAGGCTGAAATCAAGCCATCCAAAGAGAACTTGACTCAATGGCAAAAAATCAAGTCTGGAAGTTGGTAAACAGACATGCAGGACTGGTAAATGGTAAACGTCCGAATATCATCGATTCCCGATGGGTTCTTAAGAAAAAGGTTGAAGCTCAAGGATGTGAAAAACATAAAGCACGGCTAATAATATGGGGTTTTAAAGATAAAAATAAGTATGATCTTACAGAGACTTACGCCCTGGTGTCAAGACTGACTTTAATAAGAACTGCTTTGGCTGTAATCGATAAATTAAATTTGGATACATTTCAGCTTAAAACGGCATTTTTCAATGGTACTCTTGACGACAAGATATATATGGAGTTACCAGAAGGTTTGGTCTATTCCGATCTGGAAAAACAGAGCAAGGTATACAAGCTTCAGAGAGCCCTCTACAGCTTTGAAGTCAGTCCAAAAAAATGGCATGAAAAATTCTCGGAGGCAGCAACGAAAATAGGTCTAAGATCTCACATCTTGGAACCTTGCTTGTTTACTTGGCATGAGGCAGATAAAATTCTGATGCTGGTTCTTTATGTTGATGACATGCTTATAGCAAGTAATAATACTGGCAAATTGAAGTGTGTGAAGGAAAGACTGCAAAGTGAGTTTGAAATGACTGACCTAGGAGAAGTTAAATCGTTTATAGGCATTAAAGTCAGAAGAGACAAAGAAAACCAAGTTCTAACTTTAACTCAGACCAATTACATAAATAAGATAAATGAAAAGTTTAGATTTGATGATTCTAAGCCAGTGAAAACTCCTATGGTCACAGGTCACGTGTTAAATCAACAAAGAAACCAAAAAGAGCAATCAGAAAGGCAGATTGACTTGAATGAGTCCAGATCGACTAAAAGCGTTCCCTACCGGAAGGCTGTTGGGAGCTTATTATATGCTGCCAATACTGTACGTCCAGATATATGCTATGCAGTGAATGTGCTGAGCAGGCATCAAATAAGTCCGACTAACGAGGACTGGAATATGGTTAAAATAGTGTTTCGGTATCTGGCAGGGACAAAATCTTATGGTCTAAGATACTGTGGAAGGCAGCAAGGGCTGAAAGCATTCTCCGATGCCAGTTTTGGCGACTGTAAAGGGTCTCTAACCACAAGTGGTTACGTGATTAAAATCTTTGGAGACACAGTGGAATGGAGAACTCACAAACAAACGTATGTGTCTTTGTCAACATTTCAGGCAGAGTATGTCTCACTGAGTGAAGCATGTAGTGAACTGATGGAAGTTGATAATTTAATTAAAATCATACTGAATAACACTTTGTGTCCAGCAGATCTATGGTGCGACAATAAGGCAGCTGAGCAAAATGCTAAAATTATAGGCAGTGGTAAAGTAAGACATATTACAGAAATTCATGAGAATTATGTTAAAGAATGTGTAAATTATGGTAGAGTAAACGTCAGATGGCTAAATACTAAAGAACAGATGGCCGATATATTCACAAAACCTCTACCGATCGAGCTTCATGAAAAATTTGCTAGCAGAATCGCGAACAGCTTCTGCGACTCTGACTGGTAACTAATAAGTTGTCTCTGTTTCAGATAGGCGATAACGGAGCCATGGATCGACTCATGGACTACTTGGGTGCATTTCCAGAGCCGTGGACCAAGTTAAAAACACACATTTATTTATCTTTTNAAAAAAAAAAAAAAAAAAAATTGTTCTTTGTATCTATTTTAAATTATAATTTTTGTTTAAAATACTTAGCTATCTTAAGTCAGGAGGAAGTGTTGGCGTGTACGACTTTTTAATAGGCAGTATATATAGTGTGTAAGACAGAGCCACAGGCAAGGTGATACTTGCGGGCCCTATAGTCAGTACAGTGTGAGCCACCGTGTTTTCTACACCTCTCGTCAGCTCTAGCTTTATTGTCTTTGTCCGTTTTGTCAGTAGTAAGTCTGTAAACTGTATCAAGTCAGTTGTGTTTTACGTCGGTTAGCAGTTAAATTAAATAAACGTTCTGTCTTTCTATAAAATACTCGTTTTTATTTCGCGCACCCCCTTTACTTACACTTCTTTATTTACGAAAAACGATGTGTTTCTTACCTGGACTGGCGCTGTATTCTTTTTTTTTTTTAAAAAACGTGACTAGCAATACAACTGCTAATTTTTCTTTAGATTATAAAAATAGTAAAATAGTTTTAAAAAGATCAGAATTTCAAAAGTAATAAAAAGTGATTTTAAGTACAATAATCTTGTGCCACATCCTGAAAAGCTATGTTTTATGCAACTTACAATACAATGACACTTCTTTGCACATAAATTTTGTGAATTTTTTTATAAACTAAAGATTTCTGCGTCCTCTTTTAGCATTTTTAATGAATATCAGAATCTTACTGACATATTCACTTCGTGCATGAAATTCGAGGGATTAATAAAATTAAAAAAAGTACCCATTGTGAGTAAATTGGGTGATTTCTCTCTTCCAAGAACCGTAAATATTAGATGGAAAATTTTCTGATCACCCAAATTCGTCGTGGTACCTTAGTTAAAAGACATATCAAGTTAACAGTTATTGCATGTTGTTTTGTCATCCTAAACCAAGATCCAAACTTATTTGATGTTTTCACCAAGTGCATAAGAAATTACGAATTACAACTCAGTTTATGTGACAAAAGTATGAAAAAACGCTTATACATACTTCCTGGGGTGCAAATTATGGTACCAGCACCAGAAAAAAGCCTTCTGTAGCATAAAGTAATTTGTACCAGGATTACATGATGATTGCAACTGTTTAATAGTTACTAAAGTTTTTAGTTAGTAAATGTAATTGTATAAAGGACCTTAGATATAAACATTGTTTTACTAGACCGTATCATTGACTTTTTTCAGCGGTAATAACAAACTGAACGACCAGATTGCAGGATTTTATTAATGAGTTTTAGTTATAGCAGTCCTAGTATACTAAAAATTTATCAATAATAACAAATTGTAACTGTTCATCAAATTTTTCAGACAGCCAAACAGGGATCATTAGAATAAGTACATTGTTTATCATGAAAGATATCCTTAAACGTAAGAAATTTTATTGATTTCCATTATTAGAGAACAGAAGTGCGTTAACATGGACAAATTTCGGGCAATTGCTTTTTGTTTGAAGCTTATTAGTATTAAATAAAAAGTAGGATCAACGGTAAGTTTTAACCACTAGAATAACATTTTTAGATTAGTTTTTGGTTCTTCAACGCAACAGTTTGATTCGCTATAATTATTTTTAAAATAAAACATGGTATTGAAAGGATAGTTATAATTTTTAACTATTTGTAAGATGTATATTTGGTGCTCGTAACTGAATTCTAACGCATGCGCAATAGCAAGAAGACAAGACGCCGTGACACTGCACTTCAGCGTCTAATACCTATAGTTCACTCACTCTCGCGCGGTCAGTCGGTCGGTCGATACGCACTCCCTGCTCTTCGTATTTTCCTTTTGATTTGATCTTGCTTTATTTCAGTTCAGCTTACAATTGTATCTTTGATTGTAAAGACTAAAAATAGCATACACTGAAGATAGTGAGAATAAACGTGTCCGTGTTTTATAATAAAAACGACAGTGATGTACATTTTATTGCCCGATCACATACCCACACATCCATACTGCTAACAAGTTATGGGCCTTAAAAGTGTAGCGTGGTTGTGTATTCAAGACCTCCACTAGCCGCCATTTTTTTCTCTGTGATCGAGTCCATCTCGCGTTTACTCGCATTTTTTTGCCCTCCGCGTTTCTTTGCGCCCCTTTTCTTACAGGCCATCGACGAGGTGGTGAAGAGATCGACATCAGCCACTAGTGAGACCGAGCAGATTGGGCAGGTGACAGCTGGTGGGGTAAAAAAGATTGTGAAAAAATTACAGAAGAAAGAAAGTAAGTAACTGATAATGATACTTATGATGTCTTTATCGGTCATTATGTTGACATAATGTGTTTTATTTTTCGATGGTTCAAAACCAAAATTGTATAAGAGTGGTAATAAAATATGTTATAGATATGATAAATATGAAAGTAGATAGGATTTGTGCAGCATTTTATAAAGCTAGTACTCTGTAATTCTCAAAGGTCAAGAGTAGGCCCTTATTTTTCCACGCGTGAGGCAGGCTTGCATTGGGGTACGAGATTTTCATTTAGCTGCTATAGCTATAGCTACCACTGAGGGGGACGCCTTAAAGCGGGGAGAGAGACTTTCGCTTCGGCCATGACTTGCGTTTGGTCAGACCGGGCGTATGTATTCCTTACAGTAGGCTTGGAAGCTGATGGCGCGCACAGAGCAGCAATCTTAGATAGACTTGTTTACTTTTCCAAGTCCCCTTACAGTGTGGCCTCGATCCTCCCCGTGGATTTTTCACGCTCAGACTAAAGGTAAATACTGACGCAAAACAAAATGCAGAAATTTAAAATTTCTAATTTTGGTGTAATGCGCATCAGCACATCGTAATAACAGGCATACGATTATGCTCGATCGCATGAGAATTGTGCTGCTATTGTGTATGACTATAAACATGTTACGTTTGAATGTTTAAGTCATCTGATGAATCTCGTCCCATGCGTAATACGCATGCATTGAGCTCGTGTGTGCGTGCTTGCTCAAATTTCCTGGTGACACAAATGGGGTTAAAATGGTCACTGGGAAGTCATATATAACTAGATCTGAGTTATTATAGGAGATATAAGTGACGATTACGATACAGGAGATCAGTTTAACTTAATGGAAAAACGTGGAGGTATAATTTACACTATTTTTAAACTCAAGTAGCACATTTCAGTTAAAGGTTCTTTAGATAAATAAAAGATAGAAGATTTGAAAACAATAAGTCACGTGCAAACAAAATTTAATAAAGACATAAACAAAGAGAACCTTCAACAAGATAGCAAGCTAAAGATTTAAGAGATGGGAAAATTAATTTGATTGATGCCTTATCTAAAGACAAAAAAGCAAACTAAAGATTTGAAAGATAGAAAAATTAATTTGATTGATGCCTTATCTAAAGACAAAAAAGCAAACTAAAGATTTGAAAGATAGAAAAACAAATTTAATTAATGCCTCATCTAAAGACAAGATAGCAAACTAAAGATTTAAGAGAAAAAAAAATAAATTTGATTAATGCCTCATCTAAAGATAAGATAGCAAACTAAAGATTTAAGAGATAGAAAAACAAATTTGATTGATGCCTCATCTGAAGACAAGATAGCAAACTAAAGATTTGAGTAATGGTAAAACAAATTTGATTGATGCCTTATCTAAAGACAAGATAGCAAACTAAAGATTTAAGAGATAGAAAAATAAATTTGATTGATGCCTTATCTAAAGACAAGGAAGAAAACTGAAGACTTAAGAGATAGAAAAATAAATTTGATTGATACGTCATCTAAAGATAAGAACAAAGATTCGAGAGATAGAAAAATAAATTTGATTAATACCTCATCTAAAGATAAGAATAAAGATTTGAAAAATAGAAAAATAAATTTGATTAATACCCCATCTAAAGGAAGAAAACTGAAGACTTAAGAGATAGAAAAATAAATTTGATTGATACGTCATCTAAAGATAAGAACAAAGATTCGAGAGATAGAAAAATAAATTTGATTAATACCTCATCTAAAGATAAGAATAAAGATTTGAAAAATAGAAAAATAAATTTGATTAATACCCCATCTAAAGACAAGAATAAAGATTTGGGAGATACAAAAAAAAATTTAATTTATCCCTTATCAAGATAGCAAATTAATGAAATAAAAATGGAAAGATAGTTTTGATGATACCTCAACTAAAAATAGCAAAGCTTTCAATAATAGAAAGATAGATTTAATTAATGCAACATTATTTTAATAAGATAGCACGTTAAATATTTAAAAAAAAAAAAATAAAAAAAAAAGATTCGATTAAAACATAAACTATAGATAGCATGTTGAAGGATCTAAACGATAGAAAAGATAATTTAAAGAAACGGATAGATAATTTGCATAAGAAAATGGCTGGCAGAAATAATAATTTTAAGATAGAATTGACTAAAAGAGCCAGGAGCCTTCAAGAATTTTGACAGATTTTAAACTTGTTAGTAAAACTCAGAGGTTTCTTGAAAATGAGAAAAGAGATGGCCTTTTACCATGAGATTGTCAATACAGTACCAGATGTAAAAATTGCAGATTCTAATAGACTGTTTAAAAGCGAGAATAGCTTGTCCTATATATATTTAAGTGAAGTGTAAAGAAAGTTAAAGTAATATAGAATTGCTTAGATCTAATGCATCGAGTAGTATGTTTGTTGTTGGACCCCAAACTTTGCGCTCTACGCGAACGGAGGAAACCAAATATGTATGACAGAAAATTCGTTCAATACGCGAATAAAAATTCCTCCATGAACTTAAGAGTAAAGGGAGAAAGGTGGGTTTCGGGTAGTAATAACAAAAACAACATGGTCCCAGATAGAGTGATATGCACCAATATGCTCGCTGAAAACTTGATGTCGCTTTGTCAGCTTGTTGATAGATGCATATGTATCTATTTAGATAACCTTAAGATAGATATATTCGACCCACGCTCTAACGAGACGTTAACTTCCGTAACTACAGAGTCTTCATTGAATAGTGGAACAAGTGCAAGATGGTCAGAGTACAAGCAACAACAAGAAGCGTAAAGAATTTATGGATTGCTTAATGATAGATTGTGCCTCTGCGGCAATGGCTGAGAAGGTTCAGGAAGTCAGTACCAATTATAGTAAAAGCTGACCTATAATCCCAAACAATGGATCTGAAAACGATTGTCTGGATACCGCTTAACAAAATGAGTTTGAGAAAACCATTAAAGATAAAAATTAACGATAGTAAAGAACTAATTATCGATGAGATTTCAGAGGCTTGAAGTCCCTTTATATGAAGGTATAAGATACTTAAAAGAAATAGCAGAGCCATGCTCTGAAACGGAAGATTCGGGCATTTATCGTTGAAATATCTTAAGGATTGCAAAGAAAGTTCTTGGACAATAAAGATTTAAATAAGTCTGTGTTCGTTCAATTCATTGCATTATGCAAGGTGTGTCATATTGCTAAAATTTAATGAATGCCTTGAAACACTAGAGGAGAGAGAGCATCGAAACAACTCATCCTGAAAGATACAAATTCATGATAGTATACACAGATGACTGCTTAGTATTGACCATAGCATACCCTGTGAAAGTGAAAAGTAAAGCAAGAAATTGTATGGACAAATTTGCGACCAGCGCACGAAATCTACTGGACTTTAATGCAAAGATGTGCTATTACAGAACTGACTAAGGCACAGAGTTTGCAGAAGGTCGAACAGTGGAAATTCTTCAGAGATGGGGAGCTGAGTCTCAACTGGTCTGTCCAGACAATCTTCAATACAATGGCGTTTCAGAACGAATCAATCGCACATTGCAGGGCAAAGTGTGAACCTACACAAATTTTTCAAGGTTTAGGAAGAACATGTTGGATCTAACCTTAGGTGCTGTAGTATATACATATAATCACACACCACACCTGTCCAACAAAATAACAGCTCCCTTAGGAAATTATACCCCTAATTTAAAGATAGAAATAAATCAAATAAGATTTGGTCATGTGACCAATAGTAAGATACAAAGGAACACTGGAACCAAATACAGCCCACAAGGTATACGAGTAGTACTGGTTGGCTATACTACTACCGGCTGCCTTTTTCTAAGACCAGAGGATGTAAATTTTGAGGTTCTGGGTGTAAGATTTCATGAAAGACTTGTATTTAGAAATGTCCGGGGGAATGATAAAATAGCGAACTAAAATAATTATAAGACAGACATTAAATAAGATGAATGGTTCATTTAGTTTAGTACAGATAGTCTTGAAGTATTATTAAAAACGGAGGAAGAACAAGGAGTCAAGATAAAATGAGGAAAACTGAGGAATAATAAAGAGCTTGTTCAAAAAAACTTCAAAGTAATCTACAAAAAATTGGAATCGATGCATAAAATCAAGTATGGAAAATTGTAGATGGGCCAACTATGAATGTTAAGGAGGTTCGGTAGTGATAATTTTTTATGATGAAAATTTTTGAAATTTCGATATGTCGTTTGGGATAATAGTATCAAATTACAGCTAAATTTTTGAAGGGCTTAACCACACCGTTTTCAAGATATATTGACCTGAAAAAACAATATTTTAACATGTAGGCTTATGGAGAAACCACTTAAATTTCACATGAAAAAAAAACGGCTAAATGAACTTGCATTTTTTTTTTTTTAAATGAAAGAATATTGTCAAAATAATATTTTGTCAAAGTTTGAGAGAGCCCTACCACAAATTTCTATTGAAAAACAGCAAAAATGTGCTCGCAGCAGACGACTTGGCAACGCTGCTTTTGGAGTGCGCTTTCAAATGTAATGAATAGTAAAAACTTCTTTTGTAATTGAAAATTTAAGTATAAAAAATTCAACCGAAGAAATAAGTACACTGTCATCAGTAGACGACGACAACAGCAGTAGACGACAACAACAGTAGACGACGTGCCAGTAGCCGAAAAAATTCACAACGTTGCCAGACGCTCTTTCTCCCCTTGCCTCTCTGAGATTTCCCCCCGCTCACACTACCGAACCTCCTTAAAGGAAGCAAGCCAAACATCATAGATTCTAGACGAGTCCTATAGAAGAAGATAGACGAAGGTGGGAACCACGACGTTTAAATTAAGGTTGGTGATTCATGAGTTTAAAGATAGGAATAAGTACGACTTGCAAGAGACTTATGCTCCTGTATCTGGGTTGGCTCTTGTGAGATCGGTAATATCAACTTTTAATAAATTTAACTTAGAAACTTGTCTGCTGGATGTCAAGACAGCATTGATAAATGTTTTAATCAAGGAAGAAATAAATTTAGAGTTTCCTGAAGGTCTGCTTGACGAAGATTAACTTAAGAAAAATAAAGTATGTAATCTAGAAAAAGCGCTTTATAGACTCAATATCAGCTTGAAAAAATGGAACGAGTGTTTTCGTGTGGTGCTGCACTGAAACTAGTATCACAAACGCACACCAGTAAAACTTGCTTTTACGCATGGAAAGAAAAAGTTAGCCTTTTAATCTTGATTCTATATGAAGATAATATCATAATAGCAAGAAATTGGTAAGTTAACCACAAGAAATTAAGAATAGTCTGCAGTCTGACTTTGAGATATCAGATCTTGGCGAGGTTGGCACTTTCCTAGTTATCACAGTAAAAAGAGATAGAAAACATAATTCAATTTCATTTACGCAAACACCATACTTCGACAAAGTTCTGAAAAGGTTTGGATTTACCTACTCAAAACCTCAAACAACACCAATGGTGACAACTCAAGCCCTGAATTAGCAAAGAAAGGACAAATAAGAATCGGAAGAAACTAGAGAACAGAAAAAAAATGAAACTGAAGAAAATGTATCTCACAGAGAAGCAGTTGGAAGCCTGCTGTATCTGGCTAACACAGTCTGACCAGACATCTCGCACTCTGTGAATGTATTAAGCAGACACCAAATAGATAGACAATGACAAAGTAGACATGCCGATCAGTGTATCTCTCTGTGTATGTTTTAGTTTGTAACAACCAACCCGAATGAGTGATCAAGTAGCCAACCTGTTCCACATCTTCAGCTGATTACTTATTCATCTAAATATGATAACTCAGTGTTAATAATTCAATATGTCTTTCCTTTTTTCATTTTATATTATTTTATTAAATTTAAATATGAACTGGAGAGAGTGTAAGATGTATATTTGGTGCTCGTAACTGAATTCTAACGCATGCGCAATAGCAAGAAGACGAGACGCCGTGACGCTGCACTTCAGCGTCTAATACCTACAGTTTACTCACTCTCGCGTGGTCAGTCAGTCGGCCGATACGCACTCCCTGCTTTTCGTATTTTCCTTTTAATTTGATCTTGCTTTATTCCAGTTCAGCTAACGATTGTATCCTTGATTGTAAGGAGTAAAGATAGCATACACTAAAGATAGTGAGAATAAACGTGTCCGTGTTGTATAATAAAAACGACAGTGTTGTACATTTTATTGCCTGATTACATACCCACACATCCTTACTGCTAACACTATTCTTTATCACATATTGAAAATAAACAACATTCATAATCAGCAAAATTACTGCATAAATATTATCATCTGTAAGTTCGTACACCTTCATATGTGTCATTGTACGAAAATCAGCATATTTAAAAAGCAAGAATGTACAAATAAGCGCTTAGTGGTTGAAACATTTATTTTGTAATGTCCGTAACCAAAACAAGCGAAAATTTCTCGGACCTTACTTAATCTAGACAATACAAATTTTTACCATAACTTTCTCCTACTTTAATTTTAAAATATTACAGCGTTACGGGCTTTTACTAAATCTTATACTTACTACACTTTTTTTTCTAATGTCAAACAGAAGCAATACTTTTTAATAATTTGAATTTTGTGGTAGGTTCAGCAAAAAAAATACCTTAATTATCTTAATAATATTGATTAATTAAGTTTTCCGATGAATATCGTCTTACATAGCGTTGTTATTAACTGAGACATAAAATATACCTTTCTAGTAACGAATACATAATGATGAGTGCAAAAAACCGCTGTAATCACTGACCACAAAAACTACTCAACCAACTCTGCTAAGATTTTGCTCTTAACACTTTTTAGGTTGTTTTCGTATAGTTTTAATCTTAAGAAAATTAATAACAATAGCAATAAAGAAGCTTAAGCTTTTGGAAAAAAACATGCTAGCTTTTCACTTTACATTGGTAGGATCCACTGGGTGGTGTAGAAGTTAAATTGAAGCTACCTTCAACACAAGTTAGTGGATATTGTTATGATATCCCTAAGCGAATTGCTGAATACCATTTTTTCACAGTCGCTCATCGGCAATGCATTTAGAATAGAGTTGTCAGTCATGTAGCTGGTTATCCTTGCTACCAATGACACTCTCCTCCAATGGACAAGCAACTTACGTTGAATCCCATCCCAAGCCACCCAGATTAACTAGTGCCACTCCAAAAGTAAAAGTCAGGCCACCTACAGCTGGCTATTTACAATGGAGAATAATAACCAGTAATGACTTGAAAAATCACCACTAGCCTTTTTCAGGGCCATCATAAGTATTTACGTTCCTGACTGAACCATCCATCTCATCGGATCTTTTATGGGCCCTCTAACGTTGAACTATCTTGTTAACAAATATATTTTTACAACTATTTCTGACAACACTTTGTCTGCTGGAAGATTGTATAATGCCAGCCATGATTAAACCCAGCCAATCATTCACTGGCAGACGTCACAAACGTCATTTTGCTGCAATGCTGGTGACCCCAACTACCAAAAACCCTGCATTACCCTCTCAAATTTTAGTATTTAACCAGGAATCTCCAATTATCTCTGAGGTCTGTTAGGCAAGCCGAGTGCTGAATGAAACTATGAAGGAAAAATAAACTTGAGCAAATAGACAGTCTCCAACCGAAAAGCATCATTAACTAATCTTCCCACCTTGGATAATCAAAACGACTGGGCTCTGCGAAAAAAGAACGTCCCTGGCCTAACATCAGAAACGTTGGAAAAAAGCACTGCAACCAGCACTAACGTTTTGAAACACTGTTGTTTTCTCCGCGACCAATCTGGTGCTATAACAACAGGCCAGAGAAAATTATATTGAGGTATCCAGGCAGTCACTTTTGCTGGAAACTTCAATCAAGAAAGAGTTTAGCTCACCAGTCCTGTTTGACGACATTGAACGTTGAACTACCTTGCCAACAAATATATAACATCCTAATAAAGTTAACGAAAACATTCTTTCGCAGCTCACGAAAGGCTTAACCATCCCTAGAGTTACAAGACGGCAAATTAAAAGAAAAACTTTATATGCATTAAATGTATACAGTTTGAGGCGTTAAGAAACCGTTGCAGAACATTTATGGAGATTGAAACAGCAATGCAGCGTTAAAATCAACGAAAAAAAAAATTCATTAAGTGAGAGATCAGCTTTCTATCGTCACACTGACAGTAATTATTTCAATTTTCTTTATTATTCAATAAGCAAAACAAAATGTATTTGTTTTTATTGTAGTAATGAAAAATGGAGAGATTAGGCTCCAGGACTTTGTTGCTCTGGTAATAATATTGTGAGATGGAAAAAATTATTTGTTAACTATATTTTTATTTCAGTTTTATATCCTGACAGTCGTAATAACTGGCCCTTTTAATTTATTATAATGTAAGGAAGTGCAAATCAGCAGCCCTTTAGGGCCAACAATTATGTTGTGGGATAAGGAACAATTAGCACTTTTTAGCATTATTTTTTTTTTTTAAACTTATTATAGCTTACTTTTTTTATTCAGATAAGCTGCATAGCTTTTATACATAAATTTTTATTAGTTAGTATTTTTTTATTTCCAATAGTATCAACAGTATACGCAAAATTTTTAACTGAAAAAATTGTGCACCACGTGTCAATGAACAAAGGTGTTATTCCGTGAGTCTTGGGCGAAGCTGAACGAGGGAACGCCAGGATGTGTTTGCGCGCGCGCGTGTGTGTGCGTGCGTGCACGAGCTTGACTATACATACACTAAAGAAATTGACATCCATCTAGAATACACAATTTCTTAGCAATATGTAGTAAATAATAGTTAAAAATTATAAATTGTCTTTTAAATACTTTGTTACGTCGGCGCAACGTATTACTTAAGTCTAAGCTTTCGCTTAATAACTTGGGACTCGCACTGGGCGCGTAGGTGGGACGCGGGGCTAAAGGGTAGTTATTTTTCTTGTCTGAGTATTTGAAAGAAGGTGAGGACGACCATTTTGATTAAATCGACGCGGTTGTCGAGCAATAATGCGATGCACTCGTTCACGGCACGCCTCGAATTTATCGAGGATACCTGGTGTGATGTGTCTAACCGTATCCCGTTCGTGATATAGAGGTTACCAGTACCGTAACGAGCAAAAGTAGTTACACTCTAGAGGTTACGCAAGGGGGTAAAATGGTTTAAGTTCGCAACCGGTCTAGGATCCACTAGTACCATCCGGAGTAAATGTGATTGCCCTAGACTTTACGTGAGAACTAATTGATCTATTTAATCTCGTAACGTGGTATTTACCGATACCGAATTTTAAACTGTAACAAAAACACATCCACGTTTGAAACCGAGAGAAAGAAAGGAAAAAAAGACTTTCACTTTAGTATTACAATTTGACTTACTTTTATTTCTGGTTTAACGCGTGGTTTCCAAGATCGAAGATTTGAAACCACACTCGTGGAGGACCGTAAGATAGCAGAGGCTGACTCTAGCTACCTAGTCAACCGTCCGAGGGTGAAATTAAACTGTAACTGTGCCTTGCTTCGCAGTAGACTTGGTTGTAGCAGAGGCAGACTCTTACTACTCAGTCTACTTTGAAGGGCTATTGTCGAGCCAAGTCGAGTCGAGTGTTTTTCTCGGGGCCTCTGGGCCTTTTTATAAGGAGTAGTGGACCTCGACCATGCGCTGGCTGGAAAACGACGCAGGAAAGCTTGCCATCGAAAATTTTGGGAAAAAAGACAATAGCCAAAGATCTAATTGGCTGGAGTTGCTCTCGTTTAGCCACTCAAAATTGGCACTTCTCACCTCTGGCTAGCTTTTCTACATGCGTCAAGAGAGGGGAAGGTGATTCACTCACTTGCACCCTTCCTTTCTCTTTTACATCAAGATTTAACAGATTTTCCCATGTAATTTAATGTTAACCTTAGGATAACATATTGCTAGAATTTACTCAGACTAAGCATTGTTCCTTTATTCAATCAAATTTATTGCAACAAAAGTGATGAAAATCGCCTAATATTTCATGTAGGTGTTGACTAAATAATCGTTTACTGTGTTGCTATATTAATACTAGGGTTAGTAATGATAATTATCACACATTAATAACTATAATAGTTGCTAGAGTTGCCAGATATATTAATTAAACAAGTTGATAGTCAGAACGAGTAATTTTTAACAGCGGCCCAACCATTTATCTCCAAAGCAGCTGTAGTTGTGGTTCAAATACAAATTAGGTGTTCATCGTGACCCATTGTTTTTTAACTTAACTAAGCTTGTCGATCAATTTAATTTATTGTTATCTACAAATATATTTTGAAATGTTAGTAGTGGAATCAATTCTCATTTCCCCTTTTGCTTACTCTTTGGAGAGGATGTCGGCACGTGGTGCCCTGAGGACTTTGATATTTTTGAGGATTGAGTTATTTTTGACTGTTGGCTCAACTTTCCCGCTTTCCTTTACATATTAAAAAGTAGCAACATTTGTGCGGATTACAAAAATTAGGTTTATAAGCTATACATTAACTCTATCTTAGTCTACTGGTCTTAGTTCTTATTTATCGGCACAACTGTTCCTAGCTAACCTTTTGCATCTGTTAGTTCTTGAAAGTTATTTCATTATTTTACGCTTTGAAAAGTATTTCATTTGATTTCATTTCCAGTCAGCATAAACCAGCAGGCATGTATGTGAGTCATGCATGGTTGTAGTACCTCAGCTACGAGCAATCTTGTAGGTGATTCACTTCTCTTTAGATGCACATTGGCCCCTGCGTTTAGTATTCTAAAATCGGCACGGAAAGTTTTGAAGCAAGGGGAAAAAAAATTAATGTGGATACACCGATATTACAACTTCTTTATGCCACTGAATTGATCTGCACGGTTCAAGATAAAAATCTGAAACTGTACACAAAACTTTGTAATGTATAATATTTTTGTACTCAATCATTACTTATGAGATTCTTGTGACTTTGTAAATTTACTTTTTTGAAAATATCTCAGCACACCTGATATTGAACACTGAAAATGAAAAATTTCCAATAAGGTTTTGTTTTAAGATTCAAACTTAAAAAAAAAAGTGCATCAAACTAAGAAAAAAAATTTTTTTCACTTTCTGAGTAGCCGAAAATTATATGTAAGGAAGCATGAAAAATGTTTCTTAAAATTTTTGTAACATTGAATTTGTGTTTCGCGACCTTGAAAATGTAAGTAACTATTTAAATTAATTACTAAAACTATAACGGTTATTTACTGCTATTTCTTAGCAACTTTTTGGGGGTATCGTGCTCGCAACAGACCCATATTTGTTAATCTAATACACTTCTAAATTCTCTCTCGTTAACTTATTGTGTTGTTCCATATGTCTGTTCATGTCTTTACACGAACTAAAAAAAAAATAACTATTATTATATCCGTTGGTAACCTTGTGAGCGTCTTCTAGTTATGCTTTTTTTTCTATTTTGAATGTTATTTAAATAGTATTAATGATTTTTGTAGTACTAGTCTCAGTTTCAAAAAAGGAAACTGTTAACAAAGAAGCCTTTCCTAATTATTTATGTCTGTCTATAGTTAATTACACAGCTCCATAAAAAAAATCGAAAGTCTTAGTGCAGAGACCTGACATACCCACCTATATGTAATCAACCACGCTGAATTCGAATCCGAGGTCAATTTTACTCTATCACGTCAGGATTTTTCATAACCTCAAAATGTAAGCCCAAAAACCCCATAACACATAAACCATTTAATGCCCGAGTATCTTAACCCAAGTAACGCTATAACCTCATAATTCAATCATCCCTAAACTCCATTAACCCCAAAACCCTAAAACCCAATGACGCCATTACCTCTAAACCAGATGAGTAACAGAGGTTTGAGTCTCTAGTGCTGAGATGTATAGGTTAATATTGTGTTTCTCCACGTATAGCAAATCTCCTGATTCGTCAGGCCCCTTTACTACATAATTGCTTAAAACATTAACTGTATAATCGTATTACCTTATAACTAACTAGCCTATTAACCCTAAAACGTGATTACCATAAAACCCTAAAAACCAGAAAAATTAGCCCCATAACTCCCAAATCCTTAAGTCGTCAGCCACCGTAACCTTATTACTCATTAAAATATGAACTGTACATCCCCATAACCCTATATAACCCAGTATCTCTGTTACCCTACAACCTTATAACCCTCAAACCCTTCAAAACTGGAGAAAAAGAGGCTTATGCACTTTCTAGAAGAGAAAATGAGGTTTCAAACTATTATATCGCCAAACCACACTGTCATTAGAGCTTAAGAATCAATAACTCTGAAACCCCTTTACTTAATAAATTCTATAGCCCTATGCCTCCATAACGCCATAAATTAGGAGTTAGACGGATCTTTTGTATTACTGAAAAAAAAATTTTCTTTTTTGTGTTCGCAATCCAGGGCACCTCCACGTGGTTGACGGTGGGCAACGGAGTTTCTCCGTGATCCAGCAGAGACCCTGGATAACGGCATTCATGCCGTCATGGCAAACACAAAAAAAAAAATTTACGATGCAGAGGGTCGGATCCTCAGTATCGGCGGCTGGTCAGGGTGAGAAAGCAGTCCTGCAGGCGTCGTCATCCATCGACTGCAGCTCTGTAACAGTGGGTACTTCGGCTTTTACATAGTATAAAGCTACGAGACGCAATGCAACAAAAAAAACTTGTAACGTCCACAAACATGATGATGACAATAAGATTGATACTGTCAAACAGTCCATCAAACTTATATTCCTGTACTCAGTGTCGTACGCGCTTATTACTCTTTGGGATTTTAGGTTGTTTAACTATAGTGTTATAAGTGAATTGGATCCTACAGTTATTGTTTTATGCAATTATGTAGTTAAATGGCCTGACGAGTTGGGAGATTCGCTATACGTCAAGAAACACAACAATGACTTAGACATCTCAGCACTGAAGACTCAAAACTCTGTTACTGATCGGGCTTAGAGGTTACGTTTTGGAGTTAATGGGTTAGTTGGTAATGAGTGAATAGGGTCCTACAGTTATTGTTTAAAATAATTATGTAGGTAAGGGGCCTGGCGAATTAGGAGATTCACTATACGTGGAGAAACACAACATTGACCTAGATATCTCAGCACTAGAGACTCAAACCTCTGTTACTCATCTGGTTAAGAGGTTATGGGGTCATTGGGTTTTAGGGTTTTGGGGTTACTGGAGTTTAGGGATGATCGAATTATAAGGTTATAGCGTTACTTGGGTTAAGATACTCGGGCATTAAATGGTTTGAGTGTTATGAGGTTTTTGGGCTTAAATTTTGAGGTTATGAAGAATCCTGACGTAATAGAGTAAAATTGACCTCGGATTCTAATTCAGCGTGGTCGATTACATACAGGAGGGTATGTCAGGTCTCTGCACTAAGACTTTTGATTTTTTTTGTGGAGCTGTGTTATCATTAAATTTATAAATATGTACCATTGTACTATAGACTTTCACTGAATATTACAAGCGTGAAGTTATACCTTTCTGAGATTGTTTAACGTAAGTGACCCTACAACCACAGAGTACCTTTAACTTAAAACTTGTCTAATAAAGGCTAATTACATTGTAAATAATAATTAAACAAAAAACTTTTTTTACTACGTTTAAATTAAAAGCTAAATCTAAGTTCTACTCTTACAAAATGGCAAATTTAACTATTAACACGAAAATATTGTAAATGCAGTATCGTGAAATTCTCTACACGTAAAGTTCTATAGTATTACACTAGGAACAATGTTTTAAGAATATTTATTGAAGTATCAACTCAGAGCTTGTGTTTTACAACACTATAATTAATTATATGGCAACTAATATTCTGGAAATATTATGTAGGAAATATGCAGATTAGAAATCAAAAATACAAAAATTCCTTAACAGTACGAAATAAAAAATTTTAGTACAGTATCTTCAATTATTTATAAACGTCGATTATCTAACGTTTAAAATGTCTCTTTTTGCTCCATACAGATTTTTCAACTTTGGTGGTCAGGGAAAAAAGAAAGCACCAGTAGGTGCACCATTATCTGTATGTAGTCTGCAACAACAGCAGCATGGACATTCTGGAGGCCTTGGAACTTTAGGTAGACGCAGGGGCAGTGAACGTAGTTTATCTGGCTCAGCCCATGAATTGGTCTTGTGTGGCGTTAGAGATGCAGCAGCTTTGCCTCCTCAAGTGTCACACTCTCACAGCCAATCAAATCTTACGGACATTCCTTACAGGTAAAAAAAAATTATGCTATGATTTTCCGATATTTTATTACCTTATGTCATTCACCTTCATTTCTATAACAAACTTATAAGTAGAACATGAACAAACAACTAAGTATACTTTCCTAAAGTTACTAATGAACATTTGTTTGAAAAAAAACTTACTATATTCTGGTGAATGAGACAAATCTTATTTTCAATCGTAAGCTTGCCTTAAAAGTGAACAAAATAAAAAAAAATAAAAGTAAGAAAAAATTTTTTTTAGAAAAAATCTTTTAAGCCAACTTCATATTCAGTTATAGAAAGAACTTTTTAAAGTAAGTAATTTTCTGCGTTGTTCTAAGAGAATAAGGATGTACTATGAGAATGGTCGACAGATTCAACATAACTGACATGTTTCTACCACTTCATTTGACTCTGTGGCAACGGCATCAGCATATTAATCTTGTTAAAAACCAGCCAATAGGGGTGGGCTGTTAAAGAACACTGAGGGAAAGTCTGATTAGGCAAAGAGAATCGGTAATGGTAGGAAATAGTAGGTAAGAAAGACAAAAGCGTAAGTTTTGTCGAGTGACCAAGAACTTAGCATAGGCTTAAGATCAGGTTATCTGGGTGAATGCTTTTGAGTCGTTGCGTAGCCCTTCTTACACACTATGAGCTACTTTACCACTTGCTATGTTTTTTAGTAACCAGTAAAAGCTACGTAGTGAGCGATAGATGGTACTATCAAACAGCGAAGTTTTAAATCGAAACTGCTCGTGATATTGAAAAATTACATCATTGATAAACAATTAAAATCGAAGACTAGTAGTTATTTTAATTATAAATGATTAATAAAATAATACCTCAGATGGTAAGAAAGCTCCTGTCTTAGAAAGCTTATAAATTTGTGAAGCAGTGGTAAGTCTACAAGATTTAAAGTAGATATCACTTTTAATACAATCATACGCAATCGTTCATTTATCAACTTTTGAATAACAAAGGTCATAGAATGATGCACACTCTAACTGATACTACTTCATTCAGTGTTTTTACTCTTTATATCTTACTTCACTTAACTTTATATTAGGCTCCCGTAACTTGAAGCGTAGGCCCCATGTCATGCACCTAATTTTTATAACTGACCGATAGGAGTAAGTGGGTGAGAACAGCAACGGGGAGTTGGAGGTAGTGAGAGTTATCAATAAAAATATCAGATCAGCTGGTAAGATTTATTAGCAATTGGAACACTGGGTTTGGGGCTCTGGGCGAGGTGAGACAACAGTTTCTGCTGAGATTCAAGTTGTCACTGGAACTGGTGGGTGACTGGCCAGTGAAGTGTAGCGTACCAGATGAGTCAGTCGATAACGCAGTGAATTGATTTCCTCGTTCGTTGGGTGATTGGGCAAAGACAATTGGGCATGGGGAGGCAATAGAAATAAAGAGAGAGACAAAATGGTCATGTACGTTAAAAGTCGCATTTCTAATATAGGCACTGCTCTTGCCACCGGCATAGCGTAAGTTTTGTCAAGCAAGCGAAAACCTTGCGTAGACTTTGCGTAGAATCTGGTTTTAAATTTCAGTTTGCTTTTATCTTGTAACGGTTTAAGATACAAAAAAAGTAAAAGTATCAGCATATTGAAAGAAAAATTTTCTATTAAAAAGTACTTTTAATTTTGTTCCGACAATCGTAAGATGTTGAAAAATAATAAAAAAAGCATTTTGGCAATGACTGTTAGCGTGAGTGGGATAAAGAGAGCTATTGATTGTCTGCTGTCATGCTTGCTCTCTCTCTCTCTACTGTACTCATACGGTTAGGGTTTTTTCATTTTTTTTTTTAGTATTGTGCTCGTGCAGAAAATAGTAAATTAATAATAGAAAGACTATTGTTTTTCTGTTATTTTAAGAAATTCTTTTATTGTGAATGGGATTCATTTAGAATACAAATATTTGAGCATAATGCAAAGTTTTTTCAAGGTCTTCTAACCGTCTTTACTCAAACTCCACATTAACTCACCTTTAATAAAGAGCCAACGAACTTTCCGCACGTGCACAACTACGCATAGGTATCAGAGATGAGCAGACTACTAGAACTCTGCTCATCTCTACAGGTAACCGAAGAAAGACAGAGACAGAGAAAGTAATGCACACAAAGGTATTGGTAAACATATATATGTACCAATGTGTAGGTAGGTAATGTAGATACTCTTTACCATGTATTATTATATTTTTTCGTTCTCATTGTTATACGTTAATGAATAAAAAAAAATATAACAATAATTAAAATTTTCATTTTCTTATCTCTAAGTTTTCCGGATAATAATACATATTCATTAATTATATTATTTATCTATCTTTTAAATGTAAGAATTTTAAATAAAGATTATTTGGAGTAAGAAAAACTTATTTTTTTTATGATAGATAACTAAATACCACCAAGTTCCATAAGATATTCCTTAATGTTAGCAATAAC
>NW_019379744.1:182044-206486 GCF_000648655.2 Copidosoma floridanum
TTTTTAGTAGCAGGTTTTCCCTTCTTTAGGTGAACGCGCTCTAGCGTTTTCTTAACGTACAAAAAGTTTGCTGGTGACTCACTTTGTTAATTTTTTTTATTTTTATTATTTTTTATTTTTTTTTTTTATACTGGGTTACCACGACAGCCTACTTAGCCTAGTCGCAGGGGCCACCCACTCACTACCTATGTGTGGGGGTGTATTGCCACACCCATCTCTAAACCTTTTTCCTCGCATCCTACCTGAAACCATGGGCACAGTGTGAGTATCTTTGGTGGAACACCTTGCCAGTTAAGCTGACACTCTCTGCACCGATGGTGCATCAGATCCACTCACCACTGTGTAGCCTTTCCCCGGAGAAGACTCCATTATTCCAGGACCTCCACTCCTCGCCGGATAAGCTGGCGCTCTCTGCCGAAGCATCGGATCCAGGCTAATTAGCATTCCCGTAGAAGCCCCGTGTTTCAGGGGCCACTCCTCGCCGGTAAGGCCGGCAATCCCTCCCCGACGCCTGGCATCGGGTCCACTAATCCCTACCTATATCCCTAACACTGTTTCGCATTCACCCAGGCCCGAAAACCTGTGGGGTAAGTAAAAAACCCTGGAATGACTCTGAAGGAAAATTCCATGGAAGAACCCGCCCCTAAACAGCCAGGGTTACATAGGAACTTTTCCCGATGAAAACAGTTTTTGAAAAAATCTGCATTCACTGGTAATCGAACCCACGTTCCCTAGAACTGCGTTGTATCAGTAACAAGCACGCTTACCACTTAGACAACGCCGCTCCTCTAACTTTGTTTATTGTTAAGTGCTCGTTTTTTAATTGCAGCAATACTTCGTTTTTTTTTCTAAATTATTTTTTATCCTTTAAACTTTGTTAACGATAAAATTTTTCTGTAGCTAATTTTAGTTACAAATAATACTTATATAATTTTGTGTAAATCTTTCAGTTTTTCAGTTCCACATTTCTTATGATTAAAATATCTGTTTAATTTTGTATCAGTTAGCTATCATTAAGTCACTGTTAACTATCTTGAACGAACGCTTTTTTAGTATTAGTAATTTTAGTATGAACGTTCTTAGTCACTTACCGCTAGTGATTTTCTTTATTTGTGAGAGGTCGTGTTTTTTAGTATTGTCTATTGGTGCTTATATAGACGTAGTATAATATGTTAGCAAACAAGCTAATTTTAACAAAGCGTTTGGAATAACTATCTGATGATAATTGCATTCAATTTTTATTTGACAACAACTACAAAAATGGGTAATATTGTATTATAAGTAAATGTTGATTAATTGTAACTATTTTTGTTTTTTTTCAAAGACTATGCAACAGTTAATAATCAAAGAGCATACAATTACTTTCACAAAAGATTTAAGTTTCTCAATAATAACTATACATTAAAAACATATGTGTTATAAAAATCAGTAAGACATTAATATACATGTTATTATGGAGCATGAAGACTAACACATTTCTAAGTGGGTAAGAACGAATATAAGAATATCAAAAAGGTTTAACAGCTAATACTTTGAGAACTTTTGAAATAGCGTTTTAAAGATAATTGAAAAATAAATAATAAGCTCAAGTAATAAATGAATTCTTTTTCTCGTTGTTGGTATGTATCTATTATAGGTTCCTTTAACATTTGAATACATAATATATGTAAATGGTCAAGATTTTATTAAAACAACTCAAGAAACGATAAAAATGATTGGTACTTTTACTGTGTTATGATAGATTTGATATTTTTAGTTTTAGAAAGAAAAAAGATTTGTGGAAAATAAGATATTAAGTGTTTGACTAATGAAGACAAATTTCTAACTAGGTAGGGCTGATTCTACTGACTGAAATGTTGTCACCACGTTTTTGAAAAATATGCTTATGAAAGCTTAAGATGTGAAGGGTGCAGCTGCATTTTTTCAACAAACAAAAAAAACTTGATGCCTGGAGAAGAAAAAGGAATTATTGGAAATAGAAGAGCAATACTTGAATTTTGAGACCTGGACGCTATTATCAATGAAATAAAGATTTATTAGGCTCGCGCAAGGGAATTTGGATAATAAAGCCAACACTTGCAGGTAACTTGATAATATCTGAACAGAAGATGACAAAGATTGGGATTAGTACCCTTAGAGAAATCTGTCGATTAAAAAGTATGAAATGAAGAAAAAATAAAAGTTAGTTTCATAAGTTATCTATTACTGGAAAAAAAGTGCAGTGCACCACAGTGTTTTATCTGTACAACGTATAATACTGAGTACAAAGCTAGCAGTTAAAGCTATCTAACGTTTAGACGAGCCTGGATGAGTCTAAAACAATAGCCTAATCTAGGCTACATTCAGGAATTGACGTGGGTGAGCTGGTGTTCGAAGATGATAGAGTCACGTTAAAGGTCACAAAAGAAAATCAGGTCGTTAAAAACTTTCGTTGAATTAGAAAAATTAGCTAAAGGATAACTCAGAATATAAAAAATGCTAAATCACTGGTCAAAGGCAAAACACATGCCGTTGACATCACTGGTTAAATGTGTTGTATCAAGCAGCTTTCTCTACGCAAAGGTAAGAAGTTAAAAACTCAATGTTAGTGTTTATATTTTGGAGGGCGGGTTCGTTGCCCTGTGTAAAAGAGCGAAGTTGCTCAGGTTGCCGATTCTATAAAATATTTAAAATAATTATCAAGTTCTCAAAATTCCTGCACAACATACAGCAATTGTTTTTTGATTATTGCTTTATTGAATTCTCATTGTTCCCTGAATACTCCCTTAATTTCATTAATTTAATGTCTTTTTTTTAACTTATTTAATATCTTTCTAAATCTAATATCTTTTTTAATTTATTCCTGCCCTTTTTTGAGTACAGACAATATTCTCAGTTCATATAAACAATTTCATAAATATCTTAACAGCTATTAGTCTAGTTTTTATCTTAAACTATAAAAAAGGAACTCGCAATCATACGTGGAGAGAAAGGTTTGCGTGAACAAGAACAATCAATTAATTCTTAATTATCTTACATTTATTCAATCATATAATTCTAAGGAAATTGTATCTTCAATTTCTACATGTATTAATTATATTTGAGTAATCGCGATTATTTACGTTAATAATGAAAAAAGATGTACTTAATAATTTAGAATTAACTTAAAATTTATCCACCTTTTTTTAATAGAAAATTTTTCATAAATGACAATTTGAATTTTCCCTCCTTAATATCTCTGCTTAAACATGTTAGGTTAGACTAGTACGAATTTTTATTACAACCACGGAAGGTTAATGTTAGGTAACTGCCTATCATACCAAGTCACGTAGGGTTAGGTCGTTCTCAGGGCCCTTGGGTGTATTGAGCACCGCTCAAGTCGTCGACCCAGGAACTTCGCCTAAGAACGTGATCGCTCACCCTAGTGCCTTGACTACTTGGGGATGCGTCGTCTCCACGCTTAAAGCGGTCGAGCACCGAAAGTCCAAGTAGGAACCGGTTAGTGGGAAGGTTACCTATAGGTGGTGTGCAAACTTACTTTTCAGCTCTTGGCCTTCGTACTCAGTCTCCTTCTCTCACCTTGTGCTCGACGTAGTAATGTACCAGTGAACGAGAAAGTTCCAGGCCTGGGTGACCGTGGATTACGTCCCAGGTGCGCTGGAAGAGGACTTCTTTTACATTGCGCGCTGGTTCGTTTTATGCTAACGTTGTTTCCTTTTGAGTAGCGATTTTTCCTTTCTTTGGGTAAACGCGCTCTAGCGTTTTCTTAACGTACTAGACGCACATTCCCTGCGTGTGGCGTTCAAATTTGAATTTTCATGTTCCAAATAGGAATTTTTTAAAAATGAAATATATGCATATATAAAAAAAATGTGTACCCTTGAATTGTCTATTAGACGGATTTTTTATTACAAGAGAATAAATATAAATGTAAAGCGTGAATTATAAATTCTAGGTGATAGAAGTGCCCCCTTACAGCAGAAGTGTGATAGGAACTCTAGTAGAATATAGCCATTCTTGAGTGTGTTTTAATTTTATTCAAAAAGATTTATCCAAGTTGTATAGCATAATGTTACATTTTCTTAAAGCTTCTTCTGTAGGTTTAGTTAACAGAAGGAATTCGCAGGAAGCATCATCGATTTCTTCCATTATTGCGTAGGTAGGTTCACACTAATAATCGACCGTAATGTGCTCATTTATCTAAATAGGTTTTATTTGCTAGAAAATAGTTTCCTTGGTGGTGGTTTATAATTCTATATTCTGACTTGGGCTTAATGCTGACATAACCTTGTAAGTTTGCGTGTATGTCTTGTGGCATGGGTAGTGGGTGCATCTTGTAACTGCTATATTTATCATTTCCAATTAAAGGAAATGTTATAGTAACAGCTAATCTTCCGTTATTCATAACAGCTGTTGTACGAGAAAAACTGTGTAATTTTGCAACTGTGATTCATGCTTCATCAATAGGTAAGGAATGTTTGTTACTAAATGAATAAATTTCTTTCACTATTTGACTCAACTGTTCTGATGAGAGTAGTAATGGGTGGAAAAGGCCTTCAGCGGTATTTTCAATTGCATTAATTAATGTTTTGTAGGATTGTAGTATGTAATATAAGAATTCTAGAAAATATAATACCCATACGTTAATTGAGTCAGAAAGTGTGTTAATTTTTTCCTGTTCTGATAAGTATGTAGTATTCATTGCTATTTCATGTACTTGTTGTGCGAGGTTTAAATTATTAATTTTTGCTCGTTCCATTTCCTTATGAAGCGTTACTAAGTTTGATCGTACGATATATGTTTGATTTGCAATGAAAGTGAAAATATTTCCTGTTTTTAAATAGATATTATTAAGTTCTAAAGCAATTTCTTCTCTATCGTCTGCATCCACTGTTCCAAAAATTTTTTTAGACATCCATCCCACGAGTTCAAAAGGTGCGCCCCTTCTTTTTATTATATGAAATTTGTTTAATGTCCTATCGAATGTTTCAATGGTAGGAAAAGAATTGTTGTAACTCAAAATGTCGTAAATCAATATTTTTTGTAGTTGTTTAAGGTGAGTCATAGGTATCAGTCTTTCACATTGATGCGTATTTAATTGTTATGGCACTGGTGTGATATTTTTTTCATTTGATTTCCCCAATCCTTGTTGTAATTTGTAAGGTTTTTACAATCTAATAGCACGGTTATAGTTTATTATGTACGGATGAGACGGAATTCATTTTGGTTCTCAAAGTAAATTCCGGGATTGTTGGAAATTTCTTGATTTTCATAAAAGTTTTTTGAAGAAAAGTGGTCCATTGATAATGCAAGAAGGTTATTTGCCGTAGTGGATCCTATTATGAGTAGCTTTAGAATCATCTTGACAGGTCATGAAGATTCCTGTAACAAGAAAAAAATCTCATTCGTAACAGCGTTTCACTTTATCTAAATGTTTGATAATAATTTTTCCATTCTCTGCCTTTAGTGTTGCATTATTATTGTTTTTATTTATATTGGTGATTTCAAAAATTCCATAGTAATATTGATCTAATTAACCTCTCCAAGGTTCTTTTATTGCGTAAACTTTTATACCGACTTCTAATTTCTGAGTTCTATCATGTTTATCATAATTTTGTTTACTTTTATGCTTACATTTTATGAGCTCATCGTGAGCTTTTTCATGCATATCTCTTAAACAACGGATCTAATCAATAAGATAATTATTATAAGATTGCATTTGATTTTCAGTTGGGTATGGATTCGGTGGACGTGCTTTTCTTCCGTATACTAATTCATGTGGTGTGAACCCGGTAGCTTTATGCAGTGATGTATTGTATTCGTGTATGGTAAAAGGTAAAATTTTGTCCCAGTCTTGTTTAGTTGTAGCTTTTGTTCTTAAAAAGCTTGTAAGCATGGCATGGCTGCGTTCTAGTGAACTGTTTTATTGGGGATGATAAGGCGTAGTGGTCTTAAGGTTGGAACCGAAAATTTGGGCTAAATTTGTTAGTAAATTATTTTGAAAACTCTTTCCATTATCACTGAGTACTATTTTAGGTACTTCATACAGAGCTATAAAGTGTCTTGCCAGAGCGTCTGCGACTGTTATAGCTCGGATGTCAGGTATAGCTACTGCTACACAATATTTTGAAAATAAACATTGTATAGTTAATATATGTTTATTTTCAGATGTTGTTGTTGTTAGCCGTCCTACAGTATCGATGGCTATTTTTGAGAAAACTTCAGCTGGAGTATCAGTTATTATCATAGGTTCTTTTGTTTTTATTTGTGTTAATTTTTGTTCTTGGCAAATTTTGCATTTTCGCACGAAATTTTTAATATCTTTTCTCATACCTTCTCAATAATACAATTCTCGTATCCTTCTATAGGTTTTAATCATACCTCTATGCCCACCGAAGATACTGTTGTGGCATTCAATTAATTTTTGTTGTCTAACGTCGTTTGATAAATAAGCACATTGCCCGAAACATATAGTTATTTTAATATTTAAATAACTGAGTTCTTCTTAAATTGCTTTGGGAAATATTTCTCTAGGTAAGTTGTCAGTTATTTCACCCTTCCTGGATATTCTCAATGTTTCTACATTCCTATTTTCTATTGCCTTGGCTAGACCTGCTAAGCACGAGTGAAGGTCTTGAGGCAACATTTTATCTTTTTCTCTTTCTTTGATAACCAAACAGAATACTAATTTATTTTTATAAGTGAATGTTATTACGTCACCTATTTGCGGTTGCGTTTTATTTAATTCGTATTTTAAAATGCAATTTAAATCTAATAATAATTTATTGTTTATGGAATTAAGTGTTAAGTCGGCCGAAATAAACGTTGCAATGTTGTCTTTTGCATATGTTAAACATTCTCGTGTGCTTAATATTTTGATTTAATCCATTCTTGTTCAATAGTAGAAACATTAGGCTCTTTCCATACAGTATCGACATTGTCTTCTATTACCGTAGATGCAACTTCGGAGCGTCTTATAGGTGATTTTGATCTTATCTGAGAGCTTCTCTCTTTTATAAAACTTTCAGAGTTATCGGAATAGTCTAGTAAAACATTAGATGAAGTTTTTAAATTTTGAAAATTTGCTTCGCCTGACTCTTAATTGCGATTTTCTGTTGTTCCGATTGTGTTTATTAGTTCTAGTGGTATGTAAAAGTCCCGATATAAAGATAGGTTAGCAATATTTTTATTTTGCAAACTATCAATTAAAGGATATATTTTTTCATTATATTTATCAGTGTTGCCCTCTAAAGCGTTTTCGTGTGTTGATTGGCAAGCAGTGGATTGCAGTTTTGGATTTCGTTTTATTTTAGCAATAATTTAATCTTCTGATGTATTTGATGAGTCACTATCAAACTTAAATCCTACTGATTTTTGGGGTGCAGGCTTAATCTTTTTATTTGTAAAAGTCCTGGAAGTTAATGGTTCTGCTGAAGGGTTAAATATTTCTTCTAAGTCATTGGCTTCAGTAATAGTTTCTTGTTGTAACTCATTATCTGTTGTAGTTGAAATGAAGGATGAGTTTGGCCTAGTATTCAAGAGGCTAGGAAGTAGAGACTTATCTCTTTGGGGTATCGGTGCTTGCTGGTTTTCTTCATCGTCAGATGTATCTAGAATTTCTGTATCGTCAGAGTCGGAAGTGGCCGTGGGTCTGTCTAGAGTAGGTGAACTTCGTTTTTCTTGAATTCGGCGCTTAAGTAACCTTTGAACTATTGATGGTCCAGTGAGATCTCCTTGTCCTCCTTCCATTCCTGGCAGTATACCGAGAGGAGAATGTTTAGAGCTCTTTTTCCTTCCTCTTGTTATCTGCTTCACTGCAGTAGATGGATTCAAGCTTATTTGAGCTTTGATTGTAAATATCGCTGACTCTATTAGCACGTGCAATAGATGTTGTTGTTTATTGGGAGATTTTTAAAATAGGTTTTAAAGGTAATATACAAGATTGTAATGTTTTATGATTACTAGACTCACTGTCGGAGCTTGAGCTATTGGAGCAACTACTGCTTCTGTTGCTGCTGGATGTAGAAAATTTCCTTACCTTTTTACGCCCTCCTCTTAAAATTTATGTAATCTTTATCGGTATTTATTTCATGAGAATCTGTGGGATAACGTCATAAAGCATTAGCATTTAAATTCAAACGTCCGGGTTTGTACTTATAGGTGTAGTTGTACCCTCGGAGTTTCACTCTCCAACGATTCAGGCGACTCATGGGATCTTTTATTGATTGGATCCATGTCAAAGGCTCGTGGTCTCCGTGAACTGTAAATTTTAGTCCGTACAGATAGTGTCAAAAATGTTGTACAACAACTATTACTGCTAAACATTCTTTCTCAGTAGTGGAGTAATTTCTTTCGCATTTATTAAGAGTGCGAGACATGTAGGATACAGGGTGGTCTTCTCCTTGACTTAAAACAGCACCAAGAGCTAAATTGGATGCGTCGGTAGTTAAAATAAATGGTTTGTTGAGATCAACACATGCAAGTACTGGGACTTTACACAGGGCTGATTTTAATTTCTCAAGGCTCTCTTCTTGAGTTTTAGTCTAATCGAATTTTTGACTTTTTCGTAATAATAGGGTTAAAGGTTCTGCGATTTTAGCATAATTTTTAATAAATCGTCTATAATACCCTGTGAGTCCTAAATATTCTCAAATTTCCGTGCAAGGTACTGGAAAATTTTCAACTGCTTTAAGTTTCTTGGGGTCGGGTTTCACTCCATAACCACCTATTTCATGTCCCAAGTATGTCACTTCAGGGGTTAAAAACTCACATTTATCTAGCTGTAATTTTAATCCAGCATCTAATAGTCTATTAAATAATTTTTTTACTTTTGTTTCGTGTTTTTCTAAAGTTTTGGCACATATTATAATATCATCTAAAAATATAAATAGTTCCGTGCCTTGTAATCCCAATAATATGGAACCCATAATTCTTTGAAATGTTGCCGGTGCGTTGCATAATCCAAATGGCATACCTGTACACTCATAAAGTCCATATGGAGTTCTGAAAGCTGTTTTCTGGTAATCTTCTGGAGACACTTTAATTTGATGAAATCCGTTAGCTAGATCGAATACTGAAAAAAGTTTTGACCCACCAATTCGCTCTAATATCTCTGTAATATTAGGCAATGGGTAAGCATCAGGGATAGTTTTAGTGTTTAATTTCCTGTAATCTATTACAAGATGATGTATTTTTTGTCCGTTGGATCCTGGTTTTTTGGGGACAATTTACAGAGGGCTATTGTATGGGCTAAAAGAGTAGCTAATGGTTCCTTCTTGTAATAATTTATCGATCTGATTTCTTTCTTCCTTGTGTGGAGCAGGAGGGCATCTATATTGTTTAGTAAAGACAGATTTATTGTCAATAGTCGGTATATTATGTTGTACATACGATGTACGTGAAGCAGCATCACCTTTGATATAAAAAAGATGTGAGTACTCTTTTACTCCTTGGAAAAGTTGTTTATGACTTGCTTTATGATGATGATGCTGGCAAAGTTTTTCTGTCATATATTTAATTCTTTTCTCTGTTGTTATGTTGGGAAAATTATCACTAAAATCTGAATCGAAAAAATTTTCTGAATCATCTAAGTCAAAAGGCACAAGATCTTGAGGAGAAATCTCAATTTCCACTGGCTTTTCTCTGGTGTTTACAGCCATCGTAAAATAGCAACCTTTATCGTATGTTACTGCTGCTTCGCCTATAAATATACCAGGAGTAGTTTTTATCAAATGTAAGTGTGGTGTGTGGCTGTTAATTTGCGTTACAGGAATTTCTATTGGAACTCTCATTCTGGCTGGTATTTTGTATACACGATTTTGACCAAAGGTTACCCCTGTAGGCTTTAAATGTTGAGAAGTTGGCAGAGATTCAGAATTTTCTTTATTTATGCCAATGTCATCTATAATTTTGTGAAAATTGTCTTGTTTACTTACATATTCCGTTTTTGTATCGATCAATTCAAGTCAACGTTCTTCGTCGCTTGTTGTTGCAATTCTTCCTATAAATGAAATGGGACTTATAGGTCTTTTTTTTAATATCAAAGCTCTCTTATTATAAAAAAGTCTGGCTCGTTCTTCAGCTAAAAATAAATTTCCTAATATTCCGGTTTCACTAAATGGTGTTTCTTGTGACAAAACGTGAAAAACGTGATTTTTATCAAATATATTCAACCTCACTGTTCCTAATGTTATAATATTCTGAGGAGTTAATCCAATGAGGGCAATTTTTAAATCTGTATTTATAATAAAATTTGATAATAATGAAGAAATTTTTATGGCACTGACGTCAGCTCCTGTATCTATAAGAAAAGTGTCTTCGCTTTCATTTAGTTGTGAAATTTTTAGTCTTATTGTTGGCGCAGTGCTTATGGTTCTTGCGACGGACACTCAGGCGATTGCACTTATTGGTTTGTCAGTGGACGCTGATTCAGATCTCTGCTCGCCATTGCGTCGGGGCGACGAGCACCGTTCTCGTTTAAAGAATGGTATGGCTTAAGAGAATTTGGCCTGAAAACTTGTTGATTACTGAAGGAATTCGACCTTGATCGAAAGCTGGTGTCGTTTCGTGATTCTCGTGGATATGTCTGAACATTTTTACAAGTGCAGGGGTAATTTCCCATTGGAAAAGTAGAAGAACTGCCAAATATACACTGCAGTAAACTTGTGTGAAAGGGGCAATTTCAATAGGCTAATAATTGATTTTGATGTTGTATTGGATGCGTGGGGCCGAAATTTCGATGATTTTTCCTCGAGTTGTTCAAAGGTTGATTAGATTGAGTTCCATTTGATTTTTGTAAGAATTTTACAGATTGATAAGTAGAGTCGTTACTTCGATATTGGAGTGCTGGGTGTGATACTATTTTTCCATCTGAATTAAACGTAGTAGGAAAAATTCTTGTGTCATAAGGATTGTAATAATAAGATATAATATCACGATTGTACATGTTGGGATCATTATATTCAATTTGTTGTATATTGTTTTGATTGGGCTTAAAATATGAAAACTGTTCTTGTCTATTTTGTTGGTGTACAGATGGATTTTGTCTTGCTGTAGGGTGTAACTGCTGAGCAAGATACATATGTGAATTCCGATGGTACATGGTAGCGTGAGTATTGGGGTTTAATATTTTTCAACTTCTTTGGCTTCTAAAGCTACCCGTAAAGCACCAGTAAAGGTTTTTGGTATGTTTGACATCATGTTGGCCTTGAATCCATCGGGTAAGCCTCGCATAAATGCTTTACGACCAACCATTTCTAGATATAATTTTGAATCAGGCTGTTGACTTTTGGGAATATTGTTGGAAGCGGCTTCTATTTTTGCTGCTCTAGCGCCTTGGTTAATGAGTTGGGAGATTCTTTCGTAAAAATCGCGAACAGTTTTTCCCTGTTTCATCTGAGAATTATTGATGTTGGTGATGTATTGAGCGTAAAGTTTAGAAAGAGCAAAGTTTGCCTTTAAATGGTTTATAAGATCGTCTAATGTATTTACTGTCAATCCGTCTAGACAACTTCTTGCTCCACCCTTTACCCTAGAGATGACTGTTCTTAAAAACATACGTTCTTTCGCATTTGAGATAAGGGACCTACCGTTTTTATTATCTTGCAAGAAATCTTTTAGTGGTGTATTTTGTCCACTATTTGTGGGTATATGTAGGGCAGCTTGATTAATGCGTGAAGCTAAATTATTTAGAGCCATGTTACGTGATTCATGGAATTCAAGTGATTTTTTGGCTTCCCGTGCCCTATGGGATTGCTCAAGTAACTGTACCCTTGTAGCTACATTAGCTACTTTGTTTATATCCTCAAGTGTATGATCCATTATGGAAAAGTTTTGAAAATAGAAAAGAAAAGAGAAAAAGAAAAAAAATATGATAAACAAATTTGAAATAGGTTAAAGCATACTTCAAGTAAAACAAAAGGCTGAGTACCCCACAAGAGATGCCAATTTGTTACGTCCGAACTTCTAAGTGAAGGGCAGAGCTCGTAGATTCGTTCTACAAAAAAAAAAATTTAATTTTTATTTGTCAGGAACCAGCCGTCGGCCCAAAGGCCTTACGTGCTCTCACTTACAGTATGCTTTTCTTTTAAATCGTTGACTCAGCGTTCTGGTGTTAGTTTTCAATGATTAGTATGTATAGAGAGGTATTAGTATATCGTATGCCGAGCTGGCGTTGACCTACTGTTTGAATTTATCTGATGTAATATGGTCGTAGCGTATTTTATCCGTCTCTTTATTTTACGTCCTTGTAAGGTCTTTATCATCCGTTGTGTATTTAATTTTTCCTGGGTATATAATTTATTCATCAAAGTAAAATTTATATTTCTATCAATTAAAATTTTGATTCTTAGAATACTTTATTTAATTACGTAATTGATGTATTTTAAGAAGAAAAGANTCAATTGAAATTTTTAATATTTAGAATACTTTATATAATTTAGTAATTGGAGTATTTTAATTAAGAAAAGAAATATAATCAACAACCAAGTTATGCCTTATCTGATGATTTGATAATTCAGTGATGCCGAAAATAATTAATTTTACAAATAATATTAATTATGAAGGTTAAGATTCGCGTTTACAATATTTTAACAAGTGTTTATTTTTTTTAACTTAACTTACTGCTATGGTCGTTGGTTAACCGCTGCTTGCGTGCTCGCAGTCGCAAGATCTTTCAAAGTTGACCGCAACGATGATCTAAATCCTACATAAGAGTACTCGTGGTGATATAAATAATGAGGCTGCTGCTTTTGACGTCAGAACCCAAGTCAACGGTCCTTTCTTTCTTGTTCCTCCTTGATTCACTTCTTAGGCGAGTTAACAGTGGCTTGGTTTGCTTGAGCTTTTCTCACACTGCTTAGTCACCGAACTAAGTCTTACATTTGCTTGAAATGCACGCTTTTAATACGTAGCTTAATTACCTAACTAAGTCTTACATCCGCTTAAAATGCACTCTTTTAACACTTAGCTTAATCACTGAACTAAGTCTTACATCTGCTTAAAAGACGCAACAGAACTCACTCTCCAACCTTTGTAGTAACTTTGGAGCACTTGATGAAAGAGAAAAGGCGATTATTGGTATGTGCAAGGAGTTTTTACACTCTCGCAATTAAAGAGGACACGTCAAGTTGGAGATCTGAACGACCAATCATAGCTTATTCCAATTACTCTCAATTTGCACAAGCATAAACGTGGTGCAACAACTATACCGCAAACAATGGTAAAAATCGCTGATCTCTCGGTTGTTGCATTTGGTACAGTTGATTTCGAAACTGTTTACGATATTTGCTGTGGATTATTCTTAGTAATGAATATTGAAACTGCTAATTGTCTTCATTCTTGCGGACATTTTGTGCAAATTGATTGTTGTAAGATGAGCGCTATGTAAGATTATTTAGAAATTGTACGCGTAGTTACAGTTTTGCGATGGCAGCTCTTTTCAAAGGGAGTAAGTTATTTGTCACGAGTTTGCAAAAGCAGCTACATTGCTCAATGTTTAGCAATCGCTGAGCATTCGCTTTTTATAAGTTTTTAACGGAGCTGTGTATTTCAAAGTAATAAATATTAGGTATATGACATGGGATGTCACACTGTTACAAAAAAATCTGGCCTATCAAATTATGTTATTATAGACATTGTATTTTAATAATGTGTCTGCATATATCTTGAACTTCTAATATATGTAGATGAAAGTATACAAAAATTTCCAATGTTCTTCTTTTGTCTGGAAATTTTTAGAAATGTTGGATGCACTATTAGCAGTTCCGTCTAATAAACCTTGATAACGTTTAATCTCTCAATTTTATAATTATGTTTTAAATTATTTAAATGATTTTATTTAATCATGTTGTAAGAACGAACAAAAAGTTATAGTGTCAGCCATCCTCCATATATTATTAGATCAAACTGTTTTTTGTTGTCTATAAAATAGTCTGAAGAAATAATATTGTAACATAATGAAACTCTTACTCTTATATGGATTATTTTTTAAATTACTTGTACTTTGCTCTCGAATTACTAAGGCAAAAGATATAGGAAATACGTTAGGATATAATATAAGATTATTTAAAAATATTTTTTTAGGATCATTATCGGGTAATTTATTTGGGTGTACATAAATATCGAAGCTTTTTGGAAGTCCAGAGTTTGAAACTGTAATAGCATGGCATTCTGCATTCAATGGTTTATTGTATAAATGTTTTTTCTTGCCTGTTTTTCGTAGACAGCTCATTTTATAATTTTTCTACATTTGTGGTTTAATGTAAGTAATTGTCTTTTTTTTTTTTGCTATTGGCTTTTCTTCATAACTTTTGTCAAAGTTTCAATGTTTTCTCAAAAATTTTACTATTATTTATACATTTCAATCTTAGATAATTAGCAATTTTGCTCTTATTTTGTATGTATATACATATGTATACACACACAATTGACTTTTTTTGGTTTTTTATAAGGATCAGAATTTAGTGTGTTTTACGCAACATAAAAAATTTGTCCTTGAATTTTAATATTATATATGAGTCTGTCTAGAAATAACGGGCCACCGAGGTCTCTGACGGCATTTATTACCAAAAACACTTGAGGTTCAGATAAATTAAAAGCAATTTAGATGTCTAATAAACAAAATCTAAACACACAAACCAATACATTCTTTCCAGCTCTTTCCGATGATGCGGTCAGTTTTTTCTGCAAACGTCGTTTTTGAAGTTAGAATTGAGTTTTAATGTTTAAATCAACTTTTCATTGTGAGGGTTAACTCTAATCACAATAACAATACCACTAATTGATAGCGGAGGTTTAAGTCTATTGGAAATTACTTTTTGAAAGTTGGAGAAATGATTTTTAGGCTTGCTGCAATAATAAAAGTAAAAGTGGGTTGGTGCGTGAAACGCGCATGGGACGACACGATGTGGCGTGCCAACGTGTGGTGTCGATTCGCACAACATTTACTAAGCCTTAATCTGATTATTCTAATGATTTGTTATGTAACTTTTTTCTTGTTTGTACATTTTGCTTATTAAAAACAGAAAAGGATGGATCAATTTTTTTTTTCGTGTGCTATTGAAAATTATAGATTCAACTGTAGATAACACTCAAAAAACTCAAATTTATATAAAAACAAACAGTTATATCAAAAATTAAAAAATGAGCTATGTTTACATAAAACAAAATTTTGTTTTTATATAATCGCTACAAAATTAATTTTTTTGGTGTAAAACATAGTTATACTTATTTTTGAGTGGTTTAATAATGGCAAAATGAAGTAAAATTGTGTTTTAAAGTTAGTTTTGCTTATGTATTTTAATGGTTTCATATACAGAAAAAATAAATATACCAGCATGTAGAACGAAAAATTTTTTATTTTGACAGTACTTCTAAAAGTAAGTGAGATAAAGAGAGCCATTGATCGTCTGCTGTCGTGCGCGCTCTCTCTCTCTCTTTTCTCTCTCTCTCTATCTCTTTGTTGTACTGATACAGGTAAGCCTTTTTCACGGCTTTTTTCTATATTTTGCGCTTGTAGAAAATGACGAATGAATATTAAAACTAGTTTCATTTCTTCATTATTAAAGAAAAATCTCCTCTCTGGGAACAGAATTACTTTAAAATATTAATATTTGACTACAATGCAAAGTTTTCCTGGGGTCTTCCCATTTTGCTTGTTCAAACTTTATCTTGACCCGTCTTTAGTAAAGAGCCAATGAAAATCGCGCACCAGCGCAACTACGCACAGTAATCAGGTATCTAAAAAGAGACAGAGAGACGGAGAAAGTAATACACTTGAAAGTTTGTTAAACTATTGTTTGTACTCATGTGTAAATAGGTAGTATAGATACTTTTTGCTGAGTATTATTCTTCTTTCTTGTTTTTGTTGTTTACATGGTAATGAACAAAAAAAAACATAGTTTGCTTTTTCCTCATTTATAATATTTACTTTAAAAATCTATATTCATAAGTAAAATTTTCTTTTAGATACTTAACCAATTTTTTTTAAACGCAGTATATTGCTATTGTATCATGATTTAAACAGTTAGAAAACATTACAATGCTCTGGTGTTTCATTTTTGACGAATCTGATACTCTAGAATAAACAACAGATGTAGCTAAAGTTGATTGACTATTATTATAGTTAAAGTTTTGAGCTGCGTCTTGTATAATAAAAGCATAGTTTTCCAAGAAATCGAGCGAGATGAAAAATTTTGTCTCTATCAGTAAATTATAAGCCGTTTTGAAATGCATAGATTGTTGTTTTGATATGAACGAATGGGTTTTTAACTCAAATAATAGAGGAGAAAAATTTTTGATAAAAGCATCGCTTGAAACAATTCTAGTTTTCAACGTCCATCTATCAGTTGTATGCCATACTTGATACTTAATTTAATCAATAGAAGCTTTGTCAAAAAACTCTCGTAGTGATTTTTCTATGCGTTCGATGCCTGGATACGTTTTACATCGATTAATATAGCACTCTGGCAAGGAGTTATCACAAATTATCATGGCTATGCAATTCTTGTAATCTTTTATTCTGCCATTAGATACTCGAGAAATATCGAGACCTGGTAACATCAATTCGACATCTTGGTGATGTATACACACACAGACAGTGTACGGGCCACTTGCACCAGCAAAAACGAAATGGGGAGGACGTAATATAGCAAATATACTAACATCCAATTCGACTTCAGCATTTTGATCTTTGAATTTTAAATATAGTTCACGTAGGTTGTAAGGTGTAAGTCTTTTTTGTGAGTATTCTTTTGTTCCATCTTTGTGTCAAATACATTTTGAATCCTTTAACCCAGACATTATTCGGCTATTGACGTCGTATTCATAAAACGCCTTAATTTTTTCTTAAATTGGCGTTGAAAAGTACTTTTTGCCTCCTATTTCTGTTTGAGAATGATTACTTTCACTCTTGTATTTGTTTACGAGCCACCAAGTCAAATTTGCAAACCACGCAGTTTTACGTTCACACCACGATGCAGGAAGTAATTAAACGAAAAAGAATTTTCCGTCTCTCGATACAGACTCATCTTCGAAATTTCGTTGCAAATTACTTACAATAATAAGTTAATCATTCAAAGTTAGTTAATCATTGAAAGTAACCTCGTTTGTGACTGTTATTCTACATGAATCACAAATTTTAGCATCGATGTCTAGTCCGGGAAAAACTGTCGCATATTAAAAGCTATTGTACAAAGTGTTGATGAGTACTTTGCATTTTTTTTCAGGGAATCACATCAACGATTTTGAATCATCTTACTATTTATATAACTTAGTTTCAAATATTTTTCAAGTCTTACTAATACATAAAGCCAAGTCACTAAAACCGTTGTAATCGCTAACCAAGAAAACTATTGAACCAATTTTGCTGAAATTTCGCATACCAATTCTTGATACTTTCTAGATCGTTTTAGTATGGTTTTTTATCTTAAAAAATTTAATAACAAAAGCAATAAATAAGCTCAAAGTTTTGCAAAAATACGGCAGCTTTTCACTTTAGCTTTTCACGGAAAGGACCCCGCACGAACCCTTAGGATATTCTCTCTTGGTTAAATTGGCTAAAAATTTTATTTATTACAGATTAAGTTATCCTGAAAAAGATGCAACAATTTTTTTCCAAACGAATGGCTAGTTTTTTAGAAAAAAGTTGTTGAGGATGGCCATTTGTCATGAGGTTAGTTTGACAGGCAGCATGAACCAATACAATCTTATAATGTATGTATACGCACATATATATGTATTTTTATTGTTTTTGACTCTTGATCACCGTTTGCACCTGCTGGAAAAGAGTGCGTGATAAATTCTTAATACAGCAAGAGTCGACGGAGGGGTTAGGCTAAGAGAGGAGTGAATAACACCAATGAAATTATGGGCTTTTTTTTTAATTTGTAGTTTGTAATTACTAAACAAATGTTAACATTATGTACAAGTCTTTTTAATAGAATCTTAGAGTTTCATCAAGCCATAAGACAAAAATCAAAGGCACACTTTTAGCCAGACTTCGTAAAAGACATTTAGCCAGACTTTAAGCCATACTTTCTGCCAGACATTCAACAAGACTGAGAGCCAGACTTCCAGCTAGACATTCAGCCAGACTTTCTGACAGACTTTGAGCCAGACTTCCAGCCAGACTTTCTGCCAGACTTTTAGCCAGACTTCCAGCCAGACTTTAACAGTTCCATGACCAACTCACTTACGGTGGGATTTCTGGCGTACAGAATTATGTAACTATGAGCCACTGTGAGCAGGTCCTATAAATCTGTGAGCTAGAGCAGCCCACTGAAGCCTTGTTCCGGTAATACGTGTACCAACTCCGTGCTCGCCTGCCGAGGAAGGCTCAACCAGCTCTTGGCGAACCCTTGGACCTCCTTGTCCACCACTGTAAAGCATTCCTTCTCGATGCTCGCCCCCTGTATGATGAAGTCAAGGCGTGGCAGCAGGAATGTGCCCACCACATCTAACTTCAGCCGAGGGGCGAGCAAATGAGAGTTGCCGATCTTGTTGACACAGGAGTTTGTTGGACCTGGTACCCTGCGAGTATAAACCCAGATGGTTGTAGACATACGTGATGTCGAGCGTGGGCAATGGCACGCCCTGCAGCTTGATCGTGGTCAGCCGCACAATACCCCCTCTCCCACCAGTTTTCAGATTTACTTACGTCAAGAACCGTCTCACTGAAGGCAAGAGCCCACGGGTTCATGGACCAACTCGGAGACATGCATATTTTTTGACGTAAACTATAATCTCACTTTCTCTATTATTTTAAGTTTTTGTGGTTGAATGTTGTAAATAGCAGAATTAATATACATGTGAATTTGATGTAAGCATTTGAAATAATGCTGAAATTATTTATTGTATAGTTTAAAAAAATCAAAATCCTTCTAAACTCATAGAAGATGATTTATTTCTTATGATTGAAATTTTTCACTGTCGTTTATCGAAATAAAATTGAAAATAATGTCTAATGCTTTATTTTCGCTAAGTTGTATTGCTAAACTTGTTTTTTCTTGTTCTGCTAAATTCTCTAGTGATATCTTTTTGTAAATTTAAAAATAAATTTTCTCCCTCATTTAAGTCAAAAAAAAAAAACTAACCAAAAAATGTGTACAGTCATTATCTTTGTATTGTTTTTATAACAATAGTTCGATACTTATGATTTTGTAAGTTTCAGTTGTGCGATTAAAATCTTACAGTACTGCATCAAGTTACAAAGTTTGCCAGTGAACCAACGATCAAGTAGACGGAAAAAAAAAAATTGACAAAGTGTAAGGTCCAAAGTCCGGATAATATGTCACAGTCATACCTTTTTCACAACGACGCTAATATTTTTTCTACAGTATACAAAAAATTCTCGTATTCAACATTGTTAACGTTTTCATTATTAAGGATACGTGAATTATTTTTTAAAGTTATAATTTGTAAGTGACGTAAATAAATAGTGTACTACTAGTGATAATTGCATGCTGTATCTTTGCTATTAAAAAAAAAATATCTCTTGAAAAAATCAAATGGAGATGTGTAAAATATGGTGAAAGTCTGGCAGAAAAACTGGCTCAATGTCTGGCTCAAAGTCTGTCCGGAAGTCTGGCTTAATGTCTGGCTGTAAGTCTGGCTGGAAGTCTGGCTCTAAGTCTTGTTGAATGTCTGGCAGAAAGTATGGCTTGAAGTCTGGCTAAATGTCTTTTACGAAGTCTGGCTAAGAGTGTGGCTTTGATTTTTGTCTTATGTTTGGATGGAACTCTAAAATTCTATTAAAAAGGCTTAAACATATGTCAACATTTGTTTAGCAATTACAAACTACAAATCTACAATAAAGCCCATAATTTCATTGGGACCCAAAACAAATAGCGTTTTCAAAAAGATCTTGATTCATGTCTCTGAGCTGGTTACAAAAACATCTAGAAAACATTTTCATTATTGATATTACAATGTATTGGAACAAGTATATATATATTAAACATTTTGTGATAGTATTCAAATAGTTCTTGAAAAATTATTTTAGTTACTTTGAAAACTGGTTGGATATTAGGTCTTATATCTTGTTTTAAATCTGGTAGTAAGATAACTTTTAAATATCATAAAAATTTCGATCTGAAAATGGTTTTTAATGTTTTTCTTATGGTTTGTCTTCAATTTGGTTTCATGATACGTCTCAAATAAGGTCTCAAAAATTTTCTTGAAACTGGTCATGTAAACGGTTTTAAAGAGCGCCAAACACTTCATCTTAAATCTGGTCTTATATTACGTCCTATCACGTATTCTATAATAAATCTCAAGGTTTGCCTTAACGTACGTCTCAAATTGGTCGCATGTATCACAAGGTATGCATTTAATCTGGTAATTATGACGGTACTGAGATCAGTGAAGCAACGAATATTTGAATAGATCTCAATACTCGTCTTTCAACTTGTTTCGAAAAACAAGAGTCTAAACAGTTCTCAATGCTAATCGGATTCTAATGTTCGTCACAAAAATAATTGCTTAAAAGAAAGTATTAGAGTATCAAAGAAAGTATTATTCTAGTTCTTTACTTCAACAAGAGGCAGAGCACGATCGGTAACGGCCCTGCAGTTGGTAGCAAATAGGTCGGATGAGAGGTGACGGCTTCTCATCAAAGCCAGCTGCGAGGCAAGGAATAGGAGTTGGTACTAGTGTATCTAATAAAAATATTGAAACAAAGTAACGCGTAACTATTACGATTATTTAAACATTTATAATTTATTGATCTTATCTAAGTATTTAATAGGAAGGATTTTAACTCAAGGACATCAACCACTGCTAAGTTTAGGGCTTGGATCGGACCAACGTTGAATAGCATTGGAGCGGGATTGTAGTAACGGCCACCCAGGTAAGAAGAAAAGCACGACCGCTCATGACACCACAGTTGTTAATAAATAGATCAGATCAGTGGTGATGACTTCTCATCAGAGACAGCTACGAGGTTGGGAGTGGGAGGGGCTGCAGGTTCATCTAATAATACAAAGTAAAAGTATAGTGTACTTACTATAATAATTGTTTGAGAGTAATATATAGAAACTTATCAGAAAAGGGGATTATTATTAATATATTTTTAAATCAATTAAGAACAATAAAATAGGCACTTAGTACTCAGGGACTCTTATTATATAAAAAATATGTTCTGGGTTTGTAATAGACCTTTAGACTGCAGTAAAAGAGCAGAAACAGAAAGGAACTGCATTAGTGCCTTAAATGAAATAGAAAAAATATCACATGTAAGAATAATTGTATTACATATCAAAGTTAAATTGAAAAAAAAAAATAATAGAGTTTTCATGATGTATAAGACAGTGAGAAATTGTAAAATATTAAAAATGGTTTTAACAAGCATATTTAATTGAAGATGAGCGCATACATAATGAACGTCTATTACACTGTTAATTATACCTATCCAACCGTTCAAACTACATCGTTAAGGCTATGGGATTATTCACTCCTCTCTTAGCCTAACCCCTCCGTCGACTCTTGCTTCATTAATAATTTATCACGCGCTCTTCTCCAGCAGGTGCAAATGGCAATCAAGAGTCAAAAATAATAAATATACATATATATGCGTGTATACATACATTATAAGGTTGTATTGGTTCATGCCACCTGTCAAACTAACCTCATGACAAATGGCCATCCTCAACAATTTTTTTCTAAAAAACGTGCCATTTGTTTGGAAAAAAAATTGTTGCATCTTATTCAGGATAACTTAATTTGTAATAAATAAAATTTTTAGCCAATTTAACCAAGAGAGAATATCCTAAGGGTTTGTGTGGGGTCCTTTCTGCATTCGCCTAGTGGCAGTTCATCGAGATGCATCGAGAATGTAGATGATAGTCGTGCAGCTGGGTATCCCGGTCATCGATGACGCTCTCCTCCAATGGGCAAGTGATCTAGGTCTACTTTCACCCTGATCCTCCAGGATTGACGAGTATCACCAATAAAAAATTTATACTAGCCGATGACGTCTCTGTTGGAATACCAGGAGACGTGTCTAGCCAGAGCACATGCTGCTTCAACATTTCAGAATTATGTGGCTGTACCACAACCTGGCCTAATGCCGTCAGAGAATTTCTTACTACAAATGTAAGCCAGGGAAGATAGCCCTGAAGAGTACGGGCAGTCACAACGGCCAACTTCTTAGTGATCGTTCCAATGGCATACCTACCGAGAAGGTATTCTTCAGGCCCACTTTTCCGACTAACGATAAGCGGTTGGTTATCCGGGGAACGACCTGAAGACAAGATATATTTTGGTCAGCGGCATATCTCCCTCATGTACGGTCTCCGTACACAGACTTCGAGGGTAAGAGTCAAGCTACCCACAGCTGGCTCTCCATGATTGAGAATAATAATAAGGAATAACTATGAATTTTGCCACTGGCCTTTTTTAGGGCCAAGATAAGTATTAACGTTCACTACTTAACTTTCAATCTTATCGGTTCTTTTAAGGGCCACCTAAGTTTGAACTACTGTTACGTCGGCACGACGTACTATTTAAGTTTAAGCTTTCACTTAATAATTTGGAACACACGCTGAGCACGTTAATGGGACACGGAGCTAATGGGACAATTCTAATTAACGACACGATATTTGCAAAGGAGCTACGACTGTTTCAACACCACTTGAAGCAAATATTGTGCAAGAAATATCCTGATGCACTTAACTTGCGCGTGGTGCGTCTAAAGTTAGTCGATTTTATCCAGAGCGGTGTACCGAAGGGTATCTCGTTCGCGATCTAGATGATGCTGGCACCGTTACGGGAAAAAGTTTTATTTCTCGCGACCAGGCTTGGATGTATTGATACCGTTGCGCGTACTGATTTTCGCTTTAATTCTGTTAGTTCCTGCTCCACTAGTACACTTACCGTGGTGGATAGTGGAGTGCACGAAAAATAACTCAACAATTTTTAAGGGGCCACGGGTACCAATACTGTGGCGGATATTGGTGCACGCGTAAACAACTAAGTTATGGATCCATCCGAAAAAAAATGAAAACGGAAAAGAAAGAATACTAAAAAATTATAGCTTTCACACTTACTTTTATATAAATATAACTAAAGTACACGGCGAACCAGTACAAGCTGAGGTAAATGAAGAGGTTTTTGCTACGCACTTGTGGAGGACTAAGTGATAGTAGAGGCGGACTGTAACTATTTAGTCGACCGTTCGAGGGTGAAAAACGAAAATTAACTGAGTCTTTACCTCGTGGTAGACTGGGAGGTAGCAGAAACGGACTCTTATTACTCAGTCTACCGTTCTAGAGGAGTAGTAGTTAAGACAGGCTCTGGGCCCTTTCCCAAGGAGTAGCGGACCTCGGTGACGCACTGGTGCGATAACAACGCAGGAGAGCTAACCGGGGAAAAATGTTGCAAAAATGACAATAGCCGAAAATCAATTTGGCTAGAACTGCTCTAGTATAGCCACTCAGAAATTAGCACTTTCCACATCTGCTACACTCTCCACTTTGCGCTAAGGGAAGGGAAAAATATTCATGTGCTCAAGCCCTTCCTTTTCCTTTTCCATACGAAGTTGCCAGGATTTCAATATTATTTAACCTTAACATTATGACAAAATATTATTAAAATTTAATACGTCCAATAGGTATCAAAGAGAACGTCGATACACTTTAATCATTGTATCAGTAGGCGCATATAAAGAGATGGCGGTACTCTTCATACAAGCAATCTCTATTACCATCCATACATGCCCTTTCTCAATTTATAACATATAGAAAATACTTGATAATACAAATCCACATAATTTCTTTTTCAAGAAATTTTCCTTCGGAGAAATAATTAAGAACGAGAAAAAATCCTCCCCGGGTGCGGATCAAACACACAACCTCCTGTTAACTAGACAGTTGCTCTACCACTTGAGCTACCGAGGAGCTGTGCATTCACTCAAACCGTAAGTTTAGATAAGTTCTTGTTCTCAATTCTTAAGCTGTCTTTTACCTAAGCTCGTTATTGTACACATGTGACTCTAATGCTTGTCGTTAAATTAGAATTTAATTTGTTCAATAGGTATACAAGCGAACGTCGATACACTTTAATCATTGTATCCATAGGCGCATATGAATAGATGGCGGTACTCTTCATACAAGCACTCTCTATTACCACCCATACATGCCCTCTCTCAATATATAAGATATAGAAAATACTTGGTAATACAAATCCACATAATTTCTTTTTCAAGAAATTTTCCTTTAGAGAAATAATTAAGAACGAGAAAAAATCCTCCCCGGGTGCGGATCGAACACACAACCTCCTGTTTACTAGACAGTTGCTCTACCACTTGAGCTACCGAGGAGCTGTGCATTCACTCGCACCGTAAGTTTAGATAAGTTCTCGTTCTCAATTCTTAAGCTGTCTTTCACCTAAGCTCGATATTGTAGGCATGTGACTCTAATGCTTGTTGGTAAATTAGAATTCAATACGTCCAATAGGTATACAAGCGAAC
>NW_019379744.1:215260-230992 GCF_000648655.2 Copidosoma floridanum
CCCGGCTGTTTCGGGGCGGGTTTTTCCGTGGAATTTTCCTTCAGAGTAATTCCAGGGTTTTTTCCTTGCCCCACAGGTCTTCGGGCCTGGGTAAATGCGAAACAGTGTTAGGGCTATAGGTAGGGATTAGCGGACCCGATGCCAGGCGTCGGGCAGGGATCGCTGGCCTTACCGGCGAGGAGTGGCCCCTGAAACAACGGGGCTTCTCCGGGGATGCTAATTAGCCTGGATCCGATGCTTCGGCAGAGAGCGCCGGCTTAACCGGCGAGGAGTGGACGTCCTGGAATAATGGAGTCTTCTCCGGGGAAAGGCTACACAGTGGTGAGTGGACCTGATGCACCATCGGTGCAGAGAGTCTCAGCTTAACTGGCAAGGTGTTCCACCGGAGATACTCACACTGTGCCCATGGATTCAGCTAGGATGCGAGGAAAAAAGGTTTAGAGATGGGTGTGGCAATATACCCCCACACATAGGTGGTGAGTGGGTGGCCCCCACGACTAGGCCAAGTAGGCTGTCGTGGTAACCCGGTATGAAAGAAAAAAAAAAGAAACACGTCTGTCCGCTAGCCATCTACGAAGGAGATTCTTCCGCACATCGCGTGTATCAGTGCACACGTTGCGCAGAGCTACACTCTCACCCATGCATACACACACGCATACATCTAGTCCTATAGTCACACGCTAGAGACTCCTAAATACAATTCAGTTAGCTAAGGCGGTCTATATTTTGTTTAATGCGCCCAATAAAACCCGATAAAGACCTTGAATTTGAAACATTCCCCTGGGTTGGTATGTCTGAGTATAATGACTGAAAGACAGACTTAGTAGAAGATAACGAAAAATTAAACTTAATAACAGTTACAAACAAAAATAATAATTATGTTAGTCACTTCAATTCTACAAATTCCCCGGGTAGAGGCAAGGGCATTTTTTTAACAGGCAGCACACCAAGTATGTGATTTGTTTTTAGTGTTATATCTAACTACATAATAAAAAAATTATAATTCCATCTGTTTGATATAAGCTATTATCTTATGGGTTTTTAAATTGTTTCGGATCAGTATGATTAACAATTAAGTTATCATAAGATCTTTTTTGTTTGTTTGATCTTTAGGGGATTACTTATTGAGATGGTAACTTCTTATTAAATTCTGTTTTAATTCTCACAGAATTTCAATTTTTCAGTTTAAAAAAAATTTTTTTCTGAATGATAATCGTTTATTACATAACACCATTTGTCAGAAGTTTTTTTATTATATTCGTTGACGGCAAGGCACAAGAAGTATTCGCACCTGGAGTATTTATATTTTTTTTTGTAATACAAGAACATTTCGATGACCATTTGTGTCAGCCTTATTAGGCTACAAGAGATATTTATATTTGTTACATAAGCACTACAATATAATGTGCAACACACTTTTACAATAACAAACAAAATTACCTCAGGTATGCCAAAGTTCGTAAGTGTTATGACTCACTTGTCACAGGTCCAACTTTACAATAGGCATAATGGTCATGTACCGTGTAATTATATAGCTAGCATAACACAGATATACGTTGGAGGGCAACCCCGCTTGGATCCTTTAAACTTTTGTAACAACGGAAGGTATGATGTATTAAAGTATTACACGTCTTCCTTTTTGTTGATTTTATTGTTGTTCAACTTAACAAAGAGCATTTCGGAGATAACTTCCTTATTATAGTTGGCTTTTTTATCGAGTAATCTTACATTTTTCCAATTAAACTAATGGTTATATTTGACTCAATGTGCATAAATGACAGTTTTTTTAATTTTTTCTGTGTGTTTATGCGTACTTCTGTCGTTCGATTTGTCTCACCAACGTAAGCCGCACGGCAGTTTATACAGTTGAGTTTTTATGGAACGTTTGTCTTCTTAATATTGTCAATTCTATTTTTTTCTCAACGAATGACGCTATAAAGCGCATTATGTATAACTGGGTACGTGTTAATGTTGTGAGGTCTTAACATGTAAGATATTTTTTCAAAATTGCTATCAGTATATGGAATACCTATTTTACATATAGCGTGGTCATTCGGAGTGGTTTTGCTATTGCTGATGTATTTTTCTCTTTTTAATCTAACTTTTATTTTTTTAGCAATAAAATATAACCGATAATTGTTACTTAATAAAACGTTTGTAACCTTAACAACATTTACACTATGATATTTCTTGCTGGCAAGTGTAATCACTCTTCAATCAAGTTAAGTATCATATTTCTTAAGTAACTGATTGGATGGTCTGAAAAAGAATTAATATACTTCCTGAAAAAGTAGGTTTTTTAAACCCATCAAAAGTGGAATATTTTGAATTTCTGATTATGGTTAGATCTAAGAAATCAAGTTTATAATCAATCTTGATCTGGTATGTAAACTGTAAGTTAGGATGATATGAATTAAAAATATTTACATTGTCAACGTGGTCTTTATGAATAAAAAGCAAAATATCATCGACGTAACGAAAATAAAAAACTGGGTTAATGTTAAGTTTATTGGTTAAGTAAGACAGATAATCCCTTTAAGGTCATAAATAACAAGATCAGCGAAAAGCGGTGAAACGGGAGATCCCAGTAGCATGCTGAAAATTCGTTTAAAAAATGTTATTGTTCAACATGAAAAATGTATTATTAAATAAAAATTCAGTGCGCTGTGAAATATCGTTAATGGAGATTTGTCATTCACATATTATACTTGATGCGTGACAGTCGATGGTCTTTAATACTAAGTTCAAAGGAATATTGATAAACAGGGAGCTAACGTTTAGAGAAATTTAAATTTGATAAAGAAAAAGTTGTATACTTTTAATTTTATTTTTAAGTTTAAAATTGTTGTTAATAAAGGATTTTTGTACGATGATTAAACTTTAAAATTCGTTATAAATAGTTTTTGCAAACAAATATGTGGGACTGTGGACCATAGATACGATTGGACGCAAAGGGGCATCGACCATCTAAATCTTCAGCAGACCATAAAACTTAGCTAGAACAGTATCAGTAAAAGACAAAGCATTCAAAAGATGAGTTCTGAAAAGGAAGCCGTCACTTTTTAACTTATTTAAAATGGACAAGGTTCTCTTTTATAGGAGAGCTAAGGGAGTTTTTAAAATAATTTTGTAAGTAGCTGTGTCAGACAACAGTTGGTGCATTTTTACGAAATATATACTTTTATTAAGGCACACTGTTACATTACCCTTATTAGCAAAAGTGAAAAAAATATCTGGATTCTTACGTAAAAAATTTTTTGTAATTTTTAATTTCTCTAGGTATTTGTGGTTCTTACTAAAACTTATTAGTTTGTCTTACTACATCGAAAATATGTTCTAAGACTTTTTCATGGATAACTATCTTTTCTCGTCGTTTGGTATCAAGATGTGAGAGACTAACTTCAAGGTTTCTAACAACACATAATAAATGATGTTCATGAAACATTAAAGGTGTTTTGAATTTCGGTCCAAGAACACAAGTTCTGCGCTTTTATTAGGAATGTCTGAGCTTGTGAGATTGCATATCGCATTATTATTGTTTAATTTAGTGTTCTTGTGGGGTAGAACTTCCTTGAGTTTCTCATATAGTGTAGAATTTCATCTTTTGTAAATGTATGAAAAGGTCAAAGGCCAGTAAAGCTCCTGGTCTTTGGTTGATTTTTTGCCGGGTCTAGGAGTACACGAGGTTGGGAAAAGGACGTTGGGCAATGAAGGGGCGCCGTAGTAGGTGTTAAAAAAAAAGGACACACAACACTGCACTTATTTTAAACAACAATAAACACAATTAAATTACTTTATTCAAGCAAATTATAAGAGGTATTACATGACCTAGAAATCACTATTGAGCGTTTTGGATCAAATCACTTGAAAATAGAATTAGAAAACAATCGCAGTAGATGAGAACTATTAAACTAGTTGTGGAAAGAGTGGTAAGTAATAAAACTGAACTTACATTGGTGTTCAAATAACTAAAAATAAGAAAAATATGGCAGAGTTATGCCGGTATACGCGTGTGCAGCACAACACGTGAAAAGGAGCTGCATCAGCAAAGACGATGAAAACGTCTGTCCACTAGCTATGTACAAAGGAGACTGTTCCGGATATCGCATGTATCAGTGCACACGTTGCGCAGAGCTACACTCTCACCCATGCATACACACACGCATACATCTAGTCCTATAGTCACACGCTAGAGACTCCTACATACAATGCAGTTAGCTAAGGCGGTTTATATTTCGTTTAATGCGCTTGACAAAACTTGATAAAGACCTTGAATTTTAGACATTCCCCCGGGTTGGTATGTCTGAGTATAATGACAGAAAGACAGACCAAGTAGAAGATAACGAAAAATTAAACTTATTAACGGTTACAAACAAAAATAATAATTATGTTAGTCACTTCAATTCTACAAATTCCCCGGGTAGAGGTGAGGGCATTTTCTTTAACCGGCAGCACACCAAGTATGTGATTTGTTTTTAGTGTTATATCTAACTACATAATAAAAAAATTATAATTGTAAAATGTAATCAAGGAAACCCATATTATTATCACCTTTTAATAAACTTATGAAAATATGTGGATTTAAAAGATTTAAGGACCCCTGTCCTTTTACAAGTAACGAAGCTTGCTAACAATTAACATCAAACTCCTCGGCTGTAGAACTAGCGCGAGCTTGACCACTGGTCGAGTGAGAGTAGAGGTAGCGGTACGGACTTCGACAACTCGAACAGATTCATTTGATCCTGCGAATACCTGAGTCACCCGGCCTAAAGGCCAATGAGAAGGTGGAGTAATCTCTTGGAGAATTAGTACTAGATTGTTGACTCGAACTGCTTTTTGTTTGAAAATCCACTTTTGTCGAACTTGTAATGACACAAGATACTCGTTAGCCCATCTCTTCCAAAAATGTTGGAGACAGGATGAAATGAATTTCCATCGTCGTAATGGGTTAAATTCTTCCCTTTTTAACTGAGGTTCGGGGGTTAGGAAGGCAGATTTGTAGCTCAGAAAGTGGGCAGGCGTGAGTATCTCTAAATCGAAAGGGTCATGTGGTTGTGGAACTAGGGGGCGAGAATTCAAACACGCCTCTATTCTGCATAAGAGAGTGAAAAATTCTACGAAGGTGAGCATCTGGTCGCCGATAACTCGTTTTAACAACCGTTCAGCTAATTTAACAGCGGCTTTCCACAAACCACCGAAGTAGGGCGCAGAAGGTTGGTTGAAATGCCAATTGGTTCCAGCTTTTAGCAATTTATTGCTGAGGTTGTATGACCTTAAAAACTAGCAGAGCGTCTCCTTTAATTCGAAAGATGCACCTACAAAATTGGTACCCCTATCACTGTATAATTGCGAGCAGTACCCTCGCCTGGATGTAAACCTACTGAAAGCAGCAAGAAAGGCCTCAAAAGAGCAGTCCTCCGCCACTTCCAAGTGTACTGCTCAAGTGACAATACAAATAAAAACACAAATGTACCCTTTCTGAGTTCCCTTTCCTCTCGATTTGGTCAATCGGATAGCGTAGGGACCCAGTCCAGTAGACTTGACGAATACATGTCAAAGTAAGAAGAGTGCCACCATGTTAAACTAAGTTATGATGATAATTAATTATCAAGTCGGTCAGATAATCTTTCGGAGCAAGAATTAAAGGGTGCTTAGTTTGGCTAGGGATCAAAGCCTTTCCAAGTCTTCCCCCTTTTCTAATCACTCCATCGACAAGAATAGGATTCAGCTTGGTGATGCTGCTGTTTCTGTTTAATGGAACATGCTCAGATTCAGATAAAGACGAGTTTTTTAAAAGTATACGGTATTCGTGTGGAAAGTGGAACATCTTAACAACACGAACCCAAACTAATCGAGCATTGTCCAGTTCTGATAATGTCAAACAATGGCTATCTGACCTTAAAGTATTGGATAAATCCAGAAAAGACAACTTTTGTGACGTCAAAATTTTAACGTCATTACGTTAAGCAGACTTTATTCGATTTAAAGTACGTTGGCATTTAAAAATTAACCTAAATATAAACCTTAGGCAGTAACTTGTAACCTTGAGTAATTTATGCCAACTACTGTAAGTGGAGTAAGTGTCTGGTAGCTTATCTTGGTATTCTAATGCATTTACAGAAAGCATTTCATTCAGAACAGTGTCTTCACCGTCAGGAGAATTTTTAGGTGAATTGTCGGAAAAAACGATTTCACGACCCCATAAAAAAATCGGGCCCTTCAAACCAAAGTTTCTGACCATCGAGTTGCTTTGGCAGAACCCCGCGAGAGGCGAGATCTGCTGGACTCTCTTTAGTTTTGACATAATGCTAATAGGCTGTAGGTGTCAAGGTTTGAATTTCAGAATACCTATTAGTAACGAAGATAGGCCACTAAGATGGAATTAACTTTATCCAACACAAAGTGTCTATAGAGTCGGCGTATAGGTAAATAGCCGAAGCCTGAACCTTTGTAGTTAAGACATGATGATTCACTAGCTTCGAAAGTAAATAAGCACCACACAGCTCGAGACGAGGAATGCTGAGCGTCTTTAGTGGTGCCACCTTGGTTTTAGATATTTCTAATGAAGTAAAAACCATGTCTGTTGTAAGTGTACGAAGATAGAGAACCGCAGCATAAGCTCGTTTAGAAGCATTAGCAAAGCCGTGGATTTCTATCATCGGGTCAACGGGTTGGTAATGATTTTAACGCGGAATTCTAATCTGATCCAAGATTTGGGCTTCATTGATCCACTCACTCCATTCCTTCAAAAGATTAGAAGGAAGTTTCTTATCCCATGGTACCTTCAGCAACCATAATTCTTGTAGTAACATTTTAGCTTTAATAATTACTGGAGAAATCCAACCAAGTGGGTCAAAAAATTTGGCTAACTGAGAAAGCACACTGCGTTTAGTCCAAATTTGATGAAAAGATGGTAAGTTAACCTTAAAACTGAAACTATCGAGATATGAGTTCCAGTTAAGACCCAAAACTGATGTGACCTCATGGTCATCTTGCAGTTTAAGCGGATTGGAAGAATGAAATTCTTCAGGGATCTTGGCTAATATCTCTTTGAAATTGCTTGACCATTTTCGTAAGTTGAAACCGCCTAGCTTGGTCAGAACATCCAGCTGTTATGCCTTTTGCTTAGCTTCTGTGAGTGTATCAGCACCCGATATGAAATCGTCTATGTATACTTCAGTATTTAAAATCTTTGCTCCAAAAGGAAGAGTATCATGGTAAAGGACAGCTAATTCTTTCAATACCCGAGAGGCAAGAAAGGGTAAAGAAACTAAGCCGTAAGTAACGGTATTGAGCTGGTAAGTAGATAGAGGTTGCGAAGGGTCTTCTCTCCAAAGGATAGCCTGAAAGGGTTGATCTGCCAATTAAACATTCACCTGACGAAACATTTTCTCTGCGTCAGTGGAAAAGATGAACCGATAGAATCTCCATTTTATTATACGATCAAATAACGTAGCTCAAAGGTTTTGTCCCTGATATTGGAAAGAGTTCAACGAAACACCCGATTTTGTTAATTATGAACCATTGAAAACTACACGCAATTTAGGTGACGATCCTGAAAGGCTTAGAACTCCATGATGCGGGAGGTACCAAATTGTCGAGTTTTGGTCAGCTAAACACATATGGTTCAAATCGATGTACTCTTGTATAAACTCCCTGTACAATTCGAACAATTTTGGGTTCAATTTGAACTTAGATCCAAAACGAAGAAACATGGCACGAGCTAACTGGAATGACTCTTCCCGTGAAGCTACCAAAACGTCTGTAGAATCCTTGAAGGGCAGGTGAAGTGCCCTGCTTCATCTCGAGTGTCATTTTTGACGAACATTTTTTCGCATATCTGCTCGTCTTTAGTAAGGATAATCTTACAGCTCAGAGGCTCTTCTACCTGCCAGAACTTCTGCAACAAATCGCTAACATTATCTTCCTGACAAACATTAAGAGATACGACTTGATTTTGGACCGTACTGAGAGAACTTATAGCACCTGATAGAAGCCAACCGATTGATGATTTTACAGCAGTGGGGTAGTTAGGACCTTTCTTTATCATGGGTCCCTCGATAATAGTCGCGTAAGTCACAGCATCAAGAAGAAGATCAATGGGATCTTTGTTCAAGAAGTACGGATCAGCTAATTGAATGCCTTTAAAACAATCCAGTTGCACGCTTTGACTAATGACAGGCGGAAGGTAAGAGGACACTCTGTTTATGACAAGAGCGCTAGTTTCCAAAGAGAATTCGGACTCAAAGTGCGGCTTAATTTTGAACGTAACCAATTAAGTAGCATTTGCTTTGACTACTCCTCCAAGTCCCGTCAAAACAGCACTAGTTTTTTGAGGCTTCAAACCTAACAGCTGGACAAGTGACCTAGATATAAGCGATGCTTGAGATCACGGGTCAACGAGTGCTTGGACTTTCAGAACTTTACCCGACGGAGAGACGATTTGGATTCTCGCAGTAGCCAATAATACAGTATTTAAGCAACAAGCAGAGCTAGTATCTAAAATGACTTTAGCATCAGGAGCCTTGTCAGCTTTGGTGATGTTTTTTGGGTCAACACCTTTTTCTTGCGATTGAAAGAAACTGAAATCTCTATGCATCAGAGTATGATGCTTTTGTTGGCAGAAGGCGCAAAGAGTGGTAAAACAACAATCCCCGAACTTGTGCGGACCAAGGCAGTTGAGGCATAGTTTCGCCTTGGATTGAATAGATTTTTTAATTGGCCATGGCTTGGACTTAAAAATCTTGCATAATCAAACATGGTATTCGCCTTTACAGCAAGGGCATACAAGGTTTGTAAACGTAGTCTGATAAGACGAAGAAACAAAGGTGGCGTCTTTCTATTTTCCCTGCTTAGGTGATGGATGCGCAACAGAGGGTTTCTGCTTAGGAATATAAGATTCCAATGAAATCAAATGGTTATTTAAGAAACCTTTAAACTGAGCCAGCGTAGAAGGGTCGGTAGAACTACCTAAATGCCTTTGCCAATCCTTGGCGGTGGCATAGTCCAATTTATTTGACACAATTCCAATGAACAAATCTCCTAAGCCGTGTTCAGTGAGCTCAAGGTTATCTAAAGCTGCAAGAGGCCTAAGAGTTTGGCTAATCAGCTGTTTGAGCTCAGCAGAGAAGCTATTCGTCATAGACGGAGCGTTGAGTATCGAGTTAACATAGGTGAAAACTAACCTCCTTTTATTATCGTAGTAGTCTACTAGAGTTGTCCAAGCCTGATTATAATTTTCTGACGTAAGTGGAATATTTTTTATCAAATCTGCAGCTTCACCCTTGACTTGCGTCCACAGAAAATAATGGTTAATTGCCAGAGAAATTTCAGCTTTGTTATGGACCAAAGCTTTAAAAACGTCACAGCAATAACTTCTATGGACTCCCCTTGGTGCATTTTTGCGGAATATATACTTTTATTAAGGCACACTGTTACATTACCCTTATTAGCAAAAGTGAAAAAAATATCTGGATTCTTACATAAAAAATTTTTTGTAATTTTTAATTTTTCTAGGTATCTGTGGTTCTTACTAAAACTTATTAGTTTGTCTTACTACATCGAAAAATATGTTCTAAGACTTTTTCATGGATAACTATTTTTTCTCGTTGTTTGGTATCAAGATGTGAGAGACCAACTTCAAGGTTTCTAACAACACATAATAAATGACGTTCAGGAAATATTAAAGGTGTTTTGAATTTCGGTCCAAGAACACAAGTTCTGCGCTTTTATTAGGAATGTCTGAGCTTGTGAGATTGCATATCGCATTATTATTAGTTCTTAAGGGTGTCTAGGGGGCGGTAGTAGAAAGACTTAAATGGAGCTCATTAATATCAAGAGAGGGAGATAAAAGGAATTGACGAGGGAGGAAGGAAGGATCACTTATAATTTAAGCCAGGAATATTGAGGTAAAAATAGTTAAAATTTCACCATATTTGAAGGTATATTCAAGTGGTTGTCCAGGAGATCAAAGAAAAGGTTTTGTGGAATGACCCTTTAAAATCACTTTATAATGTAGTTATATATAACGCCATCATGCGTGCTCTATACGCCAACCCCCTGCCAATAGATTTGGTCATAACTATAATATTTTCGGAATATGTAGTGATTCACAATTTTATAGAGCCTTAAAACGTTGTACAATTAATTGTTTTTTAATTATAATCAACAAATATGAAGAAATTAACTTTTTTTTTAAATCTTACTTGTAATTTCAAATTATGTATTTTAAAATGGGACAAGAAGCGTGTTTTATAGTTAATAGAACTTATGTTGCAACTCTCTGATTCTAGCTGGAATCTACTGATACACATTAGCTGACAAAAATAACATTTTTTCTCGTGTAATTATAAATTTTGACTAAGAGTGAGTTCACATTAGCAGAATCAAGCAACAACTAAAAAGTGTGCAGCGCACCTCTATCTGAGTAATTTCCTGCTTGTAGCGGTTTTCACATACCAATAAAAATATTTGTTGACATCAAATACAATGAAACATTAGCATAAGCATCAGCGCTCTGCTCGCAAATTCCCGACCCACTAGGGATTGACCGTATGCACATTTATTGGCACCCACAGTGTCGATCGTGTAAGACCTGGAAAAAGCTAGTAATTGAAATTTGCTGCAATTCTAACGCTTATATGTATATTTTTATTTTAAAACTAATAATTGTCATAATTGTATAAGTAGAAGAAGGTTCTTGCTCTCTTTTAAGTTTCCATAGTCTGCCACTGACAACGGTGCGACACCATTCTTGATTCTAATACCAACAAAAAGTTTAAGCTACCCTGACAAACTTTGCATTTAACGGCTCTGCATTGTTATGTTACTCTGCATATACATGCTTTTGTTAATACCGCACATACATTAACATTATAAAGTTATGAAGGGTCTTAATGCTTAGAACTCTTTGTTTTGTAAATATATCTACTGACAATTTTTAGAATACTATTTTTATTTACCTCCTTAGAAAAAGTTAGGGAATACTTTAACTCATATAAACTCTAATTACAGATAGAATTAGGGTAAGAAGAATAATAACGATTAAGTAAATGATATGTTACGTAGGGAAGATATTGGTAAGGATGTGCGTCGCGAGAATAACCAACACTTGTTATTTCGAAGACTTTTATTCCAGTTACCGTAATTATAGGCAAAGTAGCGTGTGTGTTTTCTTCTGAGACTAGTCGTGTACTTCCCCGAAAGACCTTTTCTTTGCTCGCGCTTCCCTTCTCTTGGCCCTAGGGCCCTTTGTTACGAGATTTGAGAAAAGGGAGCGTAGAGTCTCACCTATACTATCGTTTGTTACTCGTCTGAGGCCGCAACGTCGTTTTTCTCGACGACGCTGACTTCTTTATGTAGAGTCTGTATAATTATTTGCAATCTTATGTGTGAGTACTGTTCTGTGTTCTGTTGTTTGTGTTGTTTACAAAGTTTAGTATTTTACACTTATTATTCCATTCAGTCATAGCGAACCGTTGTTCTCTTTACATTAATATTTTTGCTCTTTTAATTTTTCAATTTCCTCTCATTGTATGCCAAGTGTATAACAATATTGTTTGTGTTTGAGCTTTGCCTTGTATTACAATCATATACAAAATTGCCGTTAGGTGGGCATTTGCTTAATACCACTTCCATACAAACTCCTTCTTATTAGTGTTCAGGTAGAAAAAATTATTTTTGAGTCTCTCCCTACGGACTGTGCCCCCTACTACGGTCGAGCGACTCCCAGTGCTCACTTTCATCTGCTCATTCTTATAATTCCTATAATTATTATAATTATTTTAATGATTATTATTATTATCATCATCATTATTTATATCATTATAGCTACAATAACCTTTTTATTTTACTTTAGTTATTGACTTATTGATTTTTTTTTTTTACAATAGACCTTAACATAACTTTCCTGCAATTACATATTTTTAGAAGAAAAGAATTATTTCTAAGTCTTGTCCTACGAGCTGCGCCCCCCGATATGATTGAGCGACTCCCAGTGCTCATGCTCGCTTCCTTATTACTATAGTTATTGTTCTTATCATCCTTAGAACTATAATCATTATGGCTACAATCATCATGTACGTGGTTTTTTTTTTTTTTTTTTTTTTCTTTTTTTATGAACTTAAAACGAGTTTTCCGATGTTACATATTTTGCAAAAAGAAAATTTTTTCTTAGTGTCGTCCTACAGACTGTGACATCCAATACAGTAAAGTGACTTCCGGCGCTCATACTCGTTCTCTCACGAACTTTTAATCCTGTGTCACGGCCAACGGCAATTGTAGTATTCGTCTGGAAGGTTGCAGTGGCCTTTGTGCTCCGAGTTCTACTGTCGGCACGGTTTGGACTACTGCCAATTCTCGTGATTCCTCTTAAGCCTTTTTTTTACCTGTGAAAATTCAATAACATATAAGTAGTAGGGCCCCCCCCGATGGAGAAGGCACTTATACATAAGAAAAACAAATCCTATTCCCACAATTGTCAGTCCTGCCATGAGGTAAGCGAGCCATTAGAACTTGTAATTTCTTTTCGTGTCTGTTGATTTTCTGCAAGCCCAAGGGCCTTTTTAATAATCTCTCCTAAGGGTCTCCGTCGGCTAGTGAATTGTCCTAAAGTGCCCTTGTTTATTAATTAACTTAAGCTCTCCTTGTGCTAATAGTTCGATAACACCGTCACAAACCCCCTTATCTTTTAATTTTTCGTCTAGTTCTTCTACTATTCCTTTGATGATTATGTTTGCCATCCCAAAGTAGGTGGTATTCAGCTTTTTCTTTATATTTGACAGAGTTGCTATGCGCACATTTGTGTTGTGAGCAGCACAGCCTATATAAAGCCGTCAAACGCCCATGCCTTTAAGTAAAATTGTTCTATGGTTTGAGCCATAGCACTTTATAAACAGTGGTTCCTCTTGTACTGCTGTAAAAGCCTAAATTAGGTTTGGTGCATGGAATTGGGCCCAGTACCCGATCTTGCATATGTATGTTGCAGTTCAACAATTTTAACTGAACAATCGTTCCAATCGCTTATGCTGTGCTGTGCTAGAAGCCATGCTTCGCACGAATGACGTTGCTTTATCTCTCATATCGGTTTCATGTGGTCGCAGATAAATAACCCACGCAATTTCTTACAGCTGACGACTTTGAGAGCCGTTATTGCCTTGTATGTGTTGATTTTCTCATTTATAGCCATGTATTCGTGCTGTGGCCATATATAGAAATAAGTATTTGAGCTGTTAAGGCCTTCCTGCTTTATCGGTAGGGGTAGAATTCTGTATAAATCGGCGTAGTCCTTATCTAACAGCGGGATGCTTATGTAGTGTATTAACTGATTTTTTTGCCTAAAAATTGTTAATCTAGATATATCTATTATCTTGAGCAGACTTATCCGAGATCCCACTCCCGGAAAATTAGCTCAGGTCTGGATAGTTTTGCCTGTATTTTGGAGTTATCAAAAATCGTAGGTGAAATGAGCCTCGGATGTACTAGTCCTCTACATTTATCATGCATTCATAGTCAGCCATGTACTCCTTCACGCTTTCATCCAGTGTATTTATAGCTGCAATTGTTAAACTATCTATTTTCTGTAAGTTAATTATGTTTTCCATTTTCTTTATATCTGCTTCTATTTTTTTCATCCTGTCCTCTACATCGCTTACTCTGTTAGACATAACTTCTGTCTGTGTGGCCAGAAGTTTTGCTATATAATGTGTACTGTTTTTATTTAAGTCGAGCACATCTGTTAGTGCTTCATGATCGTCACTATCCAACGTTCTGAATAGAAATTTCAGAACCGTTCCCCCCCATGGCATCATTGCTCTTTAACAACAGTTGTTTATTCCCTGTAGCAGGTTTGTCAATCGCTTGTAGGACTCCATTGCTTGCCTTATTTCATCTCCTATTGTTTGTAGTCTGGACCTCTGAGCAGCTATAGGCTCTAATTGCTCACTTTTTTTTACAATTGTCTGCATATTGAACTTAGTTTAGGTCCCAGTGAGAGGTGGAATGATAAGTCCACTTTTTGTACGATTTTCCAATTCGTGCTGGTTGTGACCAACGGAGAAATCTTTTCCGCAATTAGTCCTGAGTTATTTTGTATTTGTGTTACCGATCATTTTAGCTGTTCTGGTACCTCAAATTTCGCCCTGCAATACATAAAGCTGTCAGCTATACCTTACGGGCCTGCGCTTTAGTCTCTTTGGTAAATACTTGTCCTAACACTGCTTATATTTCATCGATAGCTATTTATTTAAGTGTATTACCGTATGTACCTTACCCTTTCTCTTATCTTTCCTCTTTTTGTAAATTTCTTCTTAAATCGTTAAGAGAGAGAGAGAGAAAGAGAGGGAGAGAAAGAGAGAGAGAGAAAACGTTCCAACTTTGATCGTTATTGAGCTTATTTTCTAATTGCCCTCTTGAAGCCTAACATATTGTGCAGGCAATGCCAATAACCGAAGCAATAATTGTACTACGTGAACGGGGCTGTTAATTGCAATTCAAGTTGGGAATATGGCATTTCCCTTATATGTTGCGGTGCTTGTGTGCTGTTAAAAACCTACAAAATATTTATCACTCATTCTATAATTAAAAATCGCTTAATGTATGAGTACTTGTTGATTTGAATAAGATAAACTGATTGTGCTTAACATTTTGAAAAATTTCTGGAAAGAGAGAGGAAAAATAGAAGAAAATAGAGGAACGAAAAAAACTTTCCCCCCCTTTTCTCTCAGTCTGTTAAAGAAAATAAAGTAAACACCACTTCCTCTGTAATGTATCGCTGCGGTTCGTAGTGGACACTAAAAATACTAGTCTAGTTGTCTTTTCCCTTAGAGAACGGTACCACATTAGTATGACACGTGTTCGAAGGAAGCGTAAGTGTTTATTGATGTTTATGGCTCGTGCGAACAGATTGCTGTGTCCACTTCGCTCTTTTGCATCATGTGATGCCATATATGGTTAATAACAAAAAGGTGAATGTGGCGTATGGAAGTTTCTCCTTTTATTTTTATCGTCATTTTATTCTTCCTCCCTTTAAATGTTGTCTGCTTTGTCATTTCTCACTACACCTTTCCCTCTTATATTTTACCCATGGAAGTGGAAGGTAGGGATTGTTGAATTCAATATTCTGATTTTTTCTTTCTTCATCATTGCTCACATTGACTTTGTCGCATTAAGATTTCTGTTTTTTTGCTTGCAAAGTATTTGGCATCTACTGATTCCGGTCTGCTCATTTTGCTCGATACGTTTTTTTTTTTTTTTTTTATTGTTACGCCTTTTGATTGTTTTTTTTCCTTTTTCATATATATCTTTTTAAATAAAATGGCTTTGTCCGAGTATGCGAGTACTTGTGGTTTTGTGCATTGGTTTCGCAACTTCGTGAGCCGACCTTTTCCCACTACGCGTAGAGGGGGGTTTTCCACCGCCGACGGCAGGATATGTGCTGTATGAGACGGGGACATCATGGAGAAGGTGTTGGTGTGCCGCGAGTGCTTTCACGTAAGTACTTCTGGTGGTCTTCAGGTTCAGTTATTTCCTGTGTGTAACTGTACAAATATATGTATCTAGCCTTTCTACTTTAGTTGGTCCTGTTGTATATTTGTCGACACGTGCCCTCCATCGGTCGCACTCACGGGACCCAGCTTGTGGTAGCTGAGAGGCAGACAGTGTTAGTCCCAGTCGTTTGCCCGACTCACGGGGTGGTAGGTATTTGTTTGTGTGTATATATATGTATTTTTTTTA
>NW_019379744.1:232138-271143 GCF_000648655.2 Copidosoma floridanum
TATTTGCTTGTTTTAACGTTATTTTTAATCAAATTATATTTGAGTGAGCTCCCCCCCGCTCTCCTGCAGCATCCCCTCCACCTCCCCCCCATAAAATACTTATTTATCAAATGTTTTACCATCATAAATGTTAAAAAATATACGCAATTTAGTACCCAAGTCATAGCTTGTTTTTAGGATTTTTTAAGTCACTGATCATAGATATTCCCCTGTCTATTCGCTTCCCTTTACTCACTATTTGTCTCTGAAGTACCATTATTTTTTTAACTTGATTGATTTTTTACATTTTAAATCTCTTTCTGGTCCATGTCTACTTTTTCCAAAAATTAAAATCTTGATTACCTGAGGACTTTATTAACAAAAAGACAGAATTCAGGAGGAAGTATAATTAAATAGACAAACACAATTAAGCTTTTAAAACAATAATTTATTCTGTTAGCTTAATATTATAACATTTCATGTGTCGTCTTAACTCATTAGTTTTTTTAAAATCCTTTCCACATGTTTCATATATTTGTTTTTCATGGTTCTTATGGAATAACATACGTCTGTTTGAATGTGACAATCTTTAATGTAACATTTTTTTAAATAACTGAAAAATCTCCAGCTAAAAAATATTTTTAATTTTTGATTTATTCTCGGATGCAATTTGAATAAAAAATCTTTTTTGATTTTTACATCTTAATAAAGCAACGTATAATTGTCCGTAAGAGAACAAAGGTTCTTTAATACATAATCCTGAAGAATCAAAACTCTGTTCTTCTGATTTGTTAATAAATATAAAGCATGCTAATACAAAGGGAAACTGTTTTCTATAGAAGACAACAGGCAATGACAGTAAGGTGCCAGAATATAATGTTATTCTAGGGATATAAGTTTTGCTTTTTTTTTCTCCCATAATTATTTCTGCTTCTATATTCTACTTTAATAATTTTAATATTTTCAATCTTGTACCTCTACAGAGACCGTCTGATATACTTAAAGTTCTTATTAACACTACTATAGCATTTATTTTTTATTTTCATTCGTGTCGTGGAAGATCCTCTCTAATATTATTTCAAAATACTATTGGGAAATTAATATTTACATTAATTTTATTATGTTAAGTTAATCATGTGTTTTATTAACTCTTTTTTGAGTCACTTATTCTGCTGTTGTTAACTAATTTTCAGCCAGCATTGTTAAATACACGAGTTTTGTCGTTATTTTGTCTACTCAATCTGTTAATGGGGGGTTGGCGCGCGGAGCATGCAGGGGGGTGTTAGTCCCACTAGTACGTATATATATATATATATATATATATATATATGTATACTTTTACGTTCTATACTCCTAAGCTCCTGCTGTCGTTGATGAATTAACTATATAAGGTAGCGCCATACGCCCTACTTTTGTTTCGCTCGCGTCACTTAACGTATCGATGCTTTATGTTATTATTATTGGAACTGTTATATACGTTTTATGTTTTTCCAATAATATTGCTCTTATCATTTCCCATATTGTTTCCTCACCTACTCTCAGCATCTTCTTTATAGAAATTTATTTTCTATTTCTATTTTCTACTTGTATTTTTGCGCGCGTCCAAAGCCCGCGAAAGTTTTATTATAAGCCTACTCGATTCCTCATTTTTGTCGTATTTTTGCACCGCATCTGGGGGCCGTGATAATTTCATAAATGGCCTAACTAATCCTTCTCTTCTTTCATATTTTCGTGCCTGCGTCTGGGGGCTGCGAAAATTTTAAGCACAGTTACATATTTAATTAGGTTTCTTTATGTGCCTTACCCTCCTTGTTTTCTCTCGTGGTGCCCTTACCATACACGTTTATTTGATTTTATCTACGTGGGATACTTTTATTTCATCACTTCTCTGTAGTTTTACTTTTTTATTGAGGTAATCAATGCCTGTTATTTCATAAGGGTCCTCGTATTGCAAATCATATTTACCTTTCAATGGCTCTTTCAGCACACAAACTATTTCTCCCTTCAAGAAATACTTTGTATTTAGTTTGCGATCATAGTAGTATTTTGATCAGTACTTTGGCTGAACTTGGTTCATTGCTGCAATAGTTCTCATTTCCGTCAGAGTCTCAACTAGCTCCTTGAAATATTTATTCGAAATTTGGCCCTTAGGTGGCAGTTTAAAACTGGATGGTGTTCTCGATCTTTGCCCAAAAATAAGGTCATGTTGTGAGTATCCCGTACTCTGGTGGTCCGTTGTGTTGCATGAGTGCATACACATTAATAAATGTTCATCCCAGTGGTCATTTTGTTCTACATAGGCCTTGATGTACTCCGTGAGTGTATGATGCATACGTTTTATGGCGCCTTTAGTTTGTGGGTGAAATGCTGTACTGCCCATTTTGTCTATTTTAAACAATCTTGCGAGTTTGTCCATGCTTTTGTTTATAAAATGAGTGCCTCTATCCGATAATAAATGTTTTGGTGGTCCAAAATACGATATAAACTTATCTGCTATCGTTCTTACCGTTTCTTTGGCTGTCGCTCTTTTCACAGGTGTGAGGAAGATAAATTTCGTCAGCCAGTCTTGGATAGATAGTATGGGTGGGTACTGATTTGCTGAAGGTTTACTGATTGGCCTGTACAAGTCTATAAAAATTTTTTGAAACGGTCTACTCGGTGTATTGGTGATGAGAATAGCTTGTTGCGTTTTAATTTTGACGAGTTTTTTTGTTTGTCATGATGTGCATCTCAGAATGACTTGTCTAACATCTGGGCGCATGTTCCTCCAGTAGTAGTCTTTAGCGATTCTGTTTTATGTCTTATTCATTTCTCTATGTCAACCTATTGCTGCCTCGTGGTATTCTCTGACAATTTTAAATCTTTGATCTGTTGGTGTGATTGCTAAGGTATTCGTGTAAAGCAACGCTGTGAGTCTAATATCTTTGAATAATTCCTCGAAGGTATCGACAAAGTATCGCCACTGGGTTGGATTGAGAATCACTAGGTCCCTAACAATCCCAATCGTTTTTATTTAATTTGCTACTATTACGCCTTTAAATGCTTTAATACACTTTTTAACGTTAGATTGAAGCGCTGTTTCTTCAGAATGCTCTTTGGCTTACATGTGCATAATTTTTTTTCTTTTTGCGCTCATTATTTTAGTTTCTCCTACGCTTCTCTCTTCGTTGTTCATGCGTATCGGACTAACGTATCCTCTCTCATGCAGCACATCTATTACCTCTGTGTTGGGTACTGCTTCTGTTATTATCATAAGCGCTAGATTGTAAAAGTTTTAAAATGAATTGCTTTCAATCCTATTCTATTTTTGTAGTAGGGGTGGATTTTCCTCTTCTTTTGGTGCCCATGGTGGCCTTTCTATTGGTAGGCGTATTCTGCATACTCTATATTTCTCCATTGATGGTAAGTGTATGATCGTGTTGGCTTTGTTTTCGCTCTCTGTTTACATAGCGCGTTCTTCAACTTGTTAGCTTGCTCTATTTCTTCCTCTACTGTACTTCCGTTGCTGTCGTCATTGCTGCTCGATTGTTCATTCTCTCCCCGTTTTTTCGTATGCTTACTTGTGTCCGCTGTTCTTTGGAAAGTGCCTTGCTCTTTTTCTGAATGACTTTCGTTCTTCTTTCCCTGCTTGCTTCTGTTTATTGTTTTGTCTAGCTCGGACAAATGTAATGAGTGTGAATATAACTTTCATTGGTAAATGCGAAATGCACACAAATGTTTCTCTTGAATTCTCGAAAGAATAGTAAGGGGCAATCGCTGTTCCCGTAGATTGTCTGGGACTCAAAAATTTCTTTTGTTTTATCCGGCTCTCTGCATTTTTGTAACAAATTAGAGTTGCGCAGAATTGTTCGTTACTCTGCATTTGAGATGTCGAGTTCGTATAAGAATATAAGGCTGTGAAACAAACAGTTTCCGGGTGGGTTGGATGGTATTTCTTATATTTTTGTCAGGATGCTATCGGGTTGTGCGCATTCGTAAGTTTTCCTTTACGTTTTGTCCTTTAAATAGTCTAGCCACTTTTTTTGGGGTGCACCTTCTGAGTGCTTATTGTGCTCGGTTTGTGCCACGTTCTCGTTTTCCTCCAACTGGACCATATTTCTCTCGTCATGGGTGTTTTTATTTACGTCTGCTGACGTGTGTAATGCTGTTTTACCTGTCGTTCTCATCTTACTAGATTCCCACATATCTATCCTCATTCCCAGTCTGCCTTTTACATCTCGCTTTCTAATGTCAATTATTGCTAGAGCCCGTAATTTATCGGACCTTCCCTCTAATAAATCATGAATGTTTGGTTCTTCTTGTTTCTTTGTTAAAAATTACCTTGCTTGTTTAATGCTTCCATCCTTTCTTTTTGTATCAGTTTCCTGTTTTTCTGTAATGAATTCTTGATTTTTACTTGTCGTGAAATGTAATGGTGTGTCACAATAAACTATTATTATCTTCTTTTGACAGATTCATTGTTAGTTGCGTATCTGAAAAACGTGGTTTCTGTATATGCAAAGTGTTAAGTTGTTGTTTGCGTGCCTTCCGTAATTTCTCTTTTTGTTCTAATATTGCTGGTGTGCTTGTAGTAGTTATCTCTTTTCGAAAGCATGGCTCCTTTTTAATGTAGCCTAATTTTCTGTCTGCTGTTTCTTGAGAAATTGAATCTTCTTTCTCTGCAACTTCTCGTACTTTCCGCTTGTTTCGACCCTTTGGTGCTTGTAGTGGCAGCGAACTCTTTTCGTAAGGCTCCTCTGATGCAGAGTCTGCATCACCGTTTTCTTGACCTTCTGTGCTCATAGTTAAACCTTTTTTACTATTTTCACCGCGATATCGTGTTTTTTTCGTATTATACCGTTTTAGTTTTCCAAGTCGGTGCAATTGATTTTTTATTTTTTTCTGATTGCCTTGGAAACTCTTCTCACGAGTTGCCCGTACTTTATATATGCGTGCCCGTGGTCCATCGCTATCGGCTGGTTCTTCATTCTCTTGTTTATCCACAAGCTGATATAGCTCTTGGCGTGGCCGTTCGAGATTCACTTTCCCCACTTGTTGTTCTGGGTTTCGTGATAATGAGTCAGGTGGTCTGTTGTTTATGCCATGGTGGTATATAACTTTGAACTCATACCCTCTCAGTTCCGCTTTGAGTCTGTTAACATAAATGTCTGGTTTTTTAGATGAATGAAAGTGCTTGAGTGGCTCATGGTCTGTAACCACTGTTAACTTGCATCCGCACGAATATGGTCTTAATTACTCTTTTGCAACTACAATGCTAACAGTTCCTTGTCGTATATCAGGTAGTGGAGCTCGCTTTCTTCAAGACAGTGAGATGCGTACTCATACGGTCTATGTTTTCCAATTTCTCCCTGACTGAGAATTACTCCAACCGCGTAGTCTGATGCGTCTGTCGCAACGTCAAAAGGTTTTTCCAAGTCTGGGGCAATGAGTATGGGCCCACTGTACAGTGTGTCCATAAGAGTTTTAAACGCCTGCTCCTCTTGGTCACCCCATTGAGATGCAGTATCCGCTTTTAGGAGACTTGATATAAGCTGGATAATTCGTGCATAATTTTTGATAAATTGTCTATGGTAGCCAACGAATACTGAAAACTGTTTTACTTTTTTTGCGTTCTTCAGTCGAAGGTAATTTCTGGGTGCTTCAAGTTTCTTTGGGTCAGTCATTATCTGTTCGTCGCTTATAATGTGACCTAGCACTTTTAGTTTCTTTTTTAAGAATTGGCTTTTTTAGGTTTAATTGTGTGGTTCATCGCTGCCAGTTGTTTTAACAGTTTTGTGAATCGTCTTGCTCCTCAAGGTCAGGGGCAAAGACCATTATGTCGTCGAGATACACTTTTATTTTATGGCTTTACAGTCCCGCGAGTGCTAGTGTAATAGCCCTTAGAAATGTGTTGGGCGATTCCTTGCACCCCACAGGCATACTTTTATATTGGTAGTGCCCGTCTGGGCCCGAAAATGCCGTTCATGCCGTTATCTGCATCATCTTTGTATATTTCTACTTGAAAAAATCCCGATTTGAGGTCAACTACGATGATGTACTATGCTGACGTTAGATTCTCTAAGATGTCACTCTGAAACCGTAGCAGATAACAAGAACCCGCTCTCACCTCGTTTAGTAGTCGAACATCTGTGCCTACTCTTATCCTATATTCGTTGTTTTGCCCCGGTTGTTTTGCCACTATTCAGATATTCGAGCTATACGGGGAGGTAGAGGGTTCAATTATCCCTTGTTCAAGTAATTTCTTTATTTCAACTATCATTTGATCTCTCATTGCTGGAGAATATCTGAATCTTGACACCACGATGGGCTTATCCAACGTCGTTATAATCCGGTGCTCTATCAGGTGTGTTGCCTTGAGAGGCTCACCGTCAAGGTCAAACACAAAAGGTTTTAACTTAATCAGATTGCTCACATTTTCTTTTTCTTCACGGTTGCAACCAGCTGTGTCTACAATTTGCATTATCTTATATACCCGTTTTTGTTTCTCTAACTCTTCTACGTCTTTTGTAAAATTTTCTGTTTTTTCTTCATCATCACCTTTTTCTTCATTAAATAACCTTATTGCCGCTTCCCCCAAAGCTTATGACATTGTCCCTTTCGCCGTCTTCTAAGTACTTCCGATAAATTTCTTCGTAATTTAGCAGCTCTACTTCCGGAACCGGCACTCATTTTGTCTCGTCACTTGTGTTAATGCATTCTGCGACTATTTTGCTGTTGATATTTCTGGCTATAAAGTTCCCAAATAATATTTCTTCTTTCATCCCTTGGAGGGGAATCCAGCCATTTTCTGCATTATTTCCACTTATTTTTACTCGGGCATAAATAATTTGCTTCGATCTTGCAGGTATTTTAAAACACTCCGACTTTAACAGTAGTATCTGTACGTCATTTAACTTAATCATATTCTCAGCGGCACTCATCTGGCCCTGGTACGTCTTAAAAGTATTCCACTCTATGATTCCTTCCACTTCAATTGGAAAGTCATGGGGGACTACATGTAATGTGCACTCTCATCCGTGCAACCAGGCCTGTGCTGCGCCCAATGTTGTGCGTGCTCCGTGAGTCACGCCGATTATAGCTACTCGATACCTACTGCTATGAGCATGTCTGTACTAAGAAAAATTTTCTTTATGATTAAAATCTCTTTGCCTGTATCCGCATAAAAAGTCGCCTTTCCGTTCTTTAACTGTGGTCCCCCTAATTGGACTGATCGTGGCGTGTGCCCTGTTCTCGCAAGTTTGATAGTTATTTTAAGAAGCTGATCCACTTCTTTGTCACTCTTTGAAAGCTGGGATTCATCATTCTCTATATGTATGTCCAGTGCCTTTATTCTATTACTCTTTTTGCGGGCCCTTCTATATTTTCTTGTCCATTTGCCTCTCTGCTGTGTAGGAGTATCTTCGATCTCTTCTTTGTTATGTTCTACTCTTCCCTGCCCTTAGTCAGCACTCAGGATGTTGTGGTATGTTTCCGTCCCTACTGTTTCTAGCTCCACCTTCTGTGGCCTCTCTCTCGCACATTCTCCTTCGTCAGAAACGCTAGTCTCCGTCTTGCTGCGGGTGCGTCTCTCCTGTTTTCAGGGCCATATGCGCCGTTTCCTCACTGCTGTGGGCCCATCCTGTGGTGGCCCGTTTCTGACTGGATCTCTATTATAGCCGTCCCTGCTGTCTTGATTTCTATAGTTATTTTCATAACAGGTAAATATTTCCCCGTTGTTGTTATTACACGGGTTACCACAGCCGCGTTTGGTGTAATAGTTACTGCCTGTGGGGTTATAGTTATTAAACCTGTAATTGTTATCATTCCTGTCATTGTTATTGTTATTTCTATTGTTGTTATTGTTATTCCTGTTATTTTTATTACTGTAATTGTTGTTTCTGTTATTGTAGTTGGTATTCATGTTGTAGTAGTTATTATTTCTGTTATAAGGCTCTACTGGGCCATTGTTATAGCCCCTGTTATAATTGTTATCATTATAGTTATTAAGATTATCATTTCCGTTCCCATAATTATAGGTGTTGCTGTTGATATTGGTGTTATCTACGGGTTGGTTATGCCCTTCATTTTGCTGTCTTCCCTCTTCCTCCATGTCTTGCCTACGTGAGCGGCAGTCTCTCACTTCGTGTTCCAGTCTCTGACAATAATTGCAGTTTTCCTGTTTTTCTCCTATTCTTGACAGGTTTACTACTGGCCCCCACTTGGTTGTTGCTTTATTGTGTGTGGACAGTGTACTTACTGGTATTGCATGCCAAAAGCTAAGGTCACTCTCTATTGTCAGCGCTTCTACAATTACTTCGCAGAGGGTCCTCAGATTTAAGCATGTAATTTTAGATCTGCATGTTAAATGCAAGTCAAATGTAAATTGCTTTTCTACCTCTGCCTCTGCGCTTTCTTTCAGAATCTGCTTCTGAATCGGAAGTAGGCTTGGATTCAAATCATGCAGCATCATCAGCCTATCATACAATCCCTGTAATCTTCCACCGTAGTCCTTTATTAATTTTTGTTTTTACTGTCTGATTATCTTGAGCTGTGCCATAAGCGTGTCCGAATTATTTATGCTACTATATCTCCTCAAAAAATTTCGAAGAAATTCCTGAACTGTCTAAAATTGAGCTTGTCTGGGCGCAAAATATACAGCCACTTTTCCCTTTAGTCTGCTCGCAAGTATGCTGAGAAAGCATAATTCATTTTCTGGGCGCACATTTTTCGCAGTCATTCTTACCATCCTTTTGAATAGTAGCAAGTTAATTGGGTCTCCATCAAAGAACGGGATGTTGCTTGTCATATGACTGAACGTGGACAGAATGTTTAGTTGCACGTTATGCGGTCTACGTGGGTCGTTATGGCTGTTCGTAGCCTGTATATATACTGTGTGTTGGGCCCTGGTAAGTGCTAAATAACCCCATGTTTTATCCCTATTTACTTCAGAATTGACTTGATTTGCGTAATTATTATTTTGGCAGTGTTACTGTTGCTATAAATGCGGCTTTCTTTACTCTTTCAAGTTCATTACTCATATCTATTATTTTGTCTTGTAGCTATTGATTATGCGAGTCTCTTATCTCGGGGTTTCCTGGCGCTTTATATTCGTAGCAGTTAGCAACGAAATTCGGCCGCTCTGGTCTCTCTGGCATGTTCCATTGCGTCAGCGGTAAATTTGCCTTTTCTATTCGGGCACCATATATTTTTGCCACACACATGGTATTTCCCCTGATGACCCGTTCGCTGAAATCACCTGCTTCTCTGTTTGTAAAATCTATGTTTCCTCGAGTGTCCCGAAATTGAGCCTTGGACTCTGTGCTTATCAGCAGCAAATCTCGAATGATTCTTGTAGCAGCGTTACGTGACGTGTCCACTCTCCCTGTCTGTTTTTGCCTAGCTTTCATCATCGAGAACTGATACATCAAAAATAAAAAAAATAACAATCCAAGGCTCTTATCTCTACCTAATTAGTGCCTCTCCTATTTTGCCTTGGGAGTAAGGGATACAACTGTATTATGTAATATGTACTCATGTACTAGTCGATATGTACACCAATAAGAATAAAATTTCTGGGACTATTTCCTTTGCCTCTTGTGTTCTTGGTCCTGTGGTTATCAGTAATTGTTACTCTAGTCCTGCTGACTTCCGGGCTGCTGTCGCCGCTGCTTGTTAACCGGTCCTGTTGCCTCCGATCGGATTCTCAGCTTCTTGATTTTAAATCGTCGTATTTTCGTGGCACTGCAGTATGTGTGCTTCTCGGCAAAATTTCTTTTTTGACAGGATTACAATGAAAGAAAAACAAAAAATTCTGACTCTTACCATACCCCACACTTAACACCAAAACTGTTACGTAGGAAGGATATTGGTAAGGAGGTGCCTCGCGAGAATGACCAACACTTGTTATTTTGAAGACCTTTATTCAAGTAACCGTTATCAGAGGCAAAGTAACACGTGTGCTTCCCTCGAAGGCTAGTCTTGTCCTCCCGATAGACTCTCTTTGCTCGCGCTTCCCTTATTTAAGGCCTAGGGCCCCTCGTTACGAGATTTGAGGAGAGGGAGCGTAGAGTCTTACCTATACTATCGTACGTTAAAAATATGTATTATCTGTAATAATAAGTCAAGAATTTTTTTTTAGCAATCATGATAAATACCCTTAAAATTTCTACAGCATTAAACTTTTTACACCTGAAAAATTACGAATTCATAAATTGAAACATAAAAAATCGAAGTACTTTTGTGAAATTTGCGGAATTGTTTTTACGACAGCAAAAAATTAAGTGAGAATGAAAAAAAAAAAAATAGAAACAAGAGATTATTTCATTTAACAGAATGTAAATCAACGTTCCAAAGATTATCACTTTAAAACAGACGTAGGTTGCTAACCATTAATAGGTAACTGCCTAAAAACATATTTTCATAACAATTTAATAACAAAATAGTGAAGTTGTTTTTGCTTTATCAATGGTGTCACTAAATGCCAATTGTTGCTCACCTGAGGGCTTATTTCATAAATAAATTTTTAAAAAATCAGGTGTGGATCTCGGGACCCTTGGCAGAAGTGAATCTTCCAACTAAAATTCTATTAAACTCTGTACATCAGAAACTGAGAAAACTAAATTACACCTTATATCAAAAGGTCTTAAAAAATTTAATATTATAATAGGCGTTTGGTGTAATAGTTACTGCCTGTGGGGTTATAGTTATTAAACCTGTAATTGTTTTTTTTGTAGTTAGGAACGCTGTTGGTCGTAAACCCTCACGAGTTTTCCGGCCTGCCACGACCTTTACGTTAGCCTGCGTGGCCGTCGGATGCCATGCCTCTGCCAGTGCAGGAGTATGAGTATCGTGGGGGCGTTGCATGTTGCGATGTTTACTGTCCATCCAGGCAGTTGTTTGTCGTGATTTTCCAAGACGGTTCTCGGGGTCCTTCAGTTGTTCCCTCAGGTCGAGTAGTCCGGACCCGTTCTGACGTCCTGGATTTGGGGGCTTTCTACGTTACTGCTTTGGGCTGTACATGCCATGGCACTTTCTTTGCCCTAGTCGTTGAGGTGGCAGTGGATGATTCTGACGGATTTTCGTTGGAGGGCTGCCCTTGTCTACGTGCGAGTGTTAGTTTTTTCCGTGGAGTGTGGATTTTTTTTTTTTTTTGTCAGCCTACTGTAATCTTCTTGTTCATTCTTCTTTGGGGTTTTTTTTTTTGTCAGTGCAGCCTTCTGCCCGAGGGCTGTTTGCTATTGCTGGAGTAGCTATGGCGCTCCAAGAATGTAAAAGCTGCCGTGGTATCCTTGGTCCCCAGCTGATGGTGCCTGAGAAGGCCAACGTCCCTCTTATGAAGGGGGTACAGGGGGCTGCCGTCATGTCTCGGTCTTGTAGGTGAGGACAAGGACGAAGATGGGACAATGTTTAAAAGGGTTAATGTGAAAGAAAAAAAGAAAGGGCACTAACGGATGTCGTGTTTACATACATGAAGAGAAAGACGAAAAAGAAAAATAGATTATACATGTTTATCTTTGATAAAATAGAATAAAAAAAGTTTACCGACATGAGTTCACCTTTTATTGTACTGTTTCTCCGCTTCTTCGCTGTTCTGTTGTACACCTTTTCTTGTGAGTAGTTTAAATATTGATTCTAATAACACACGCAGATTAGTTAACTCACATATTTTTCCGCTTACATTAGTCTTGTTTTACGTTCGTGGATATTTATATATAGTNTTTAAAAAATCAGGTGTGGATCTCGGGACCCTTGGCAGAAGTGAATCTTCCAACTAAAATTCTATTAAACTCTGTACATCAGAAACTGAGAAAACTAAATTACACCTTATATCAAAAGGTCTTAAAAAATTTAATATTATAATAGTAAAAATAAAAGCTTATTCAAGCACCAGTGTCCATAAAATACAGATACTTATGATACATGGGATTAGCGCATTCTAAGAACTTTCATGTTTGCTATGATGTATGTGTAAGATGTGTACGTACTATATGTACGAATTGTTGGTCATGTTATGCAGAACAAAAAAAAATTTTTTACCATAGTGCCCCGAAAAAACGTACTTTTGTCCAGTTACGTGGGACAAAAATTTCTTTGAGTTGAAATCACAATTCATGCATTTATCATGACGTCACATATGTACAATCAATATTTTTTGAAATCATTGTATCCAACAAATTTTGTTAAATTTTGGCTACTATAAAACTAAAATCATCCACTTTATGAGATTGAGATTAGGAAGAACAAAAGATACATGAGTATTTTTCATGGTAGGCTGTAATTTTACATTTAAAATGTTTCCTATAAGTATTTATAATTTAATATTAAAGTTAATCCATGCTTCTGACTAAATTCTACGAATCTCAAAATTAATAATAATAATATAGGATTTAGTCACGTGACAATTATTTTTATGATATATAATAGAGAGTAGATAGAACACTAATTTATAGCTAAAATGTGTAGAATATAGCATTAGTGATGTGCCTTAGGGTTTTTAAAATAATGACAATTATTTGTAATTATTCATGTTACATATACTTTTGCATCTAAGTAATGATTTTCTTGACGTTGAGTTATTTTTGGTCTATCTGGCTTTCTTTTTAAGACTTGACTAATTTTCAAAACTTAAAAGATTATGTTGGAAAACAATTTTTTTAAAGATGTAGTAAATGTAAAAATTAGTTTTTAAACATCGGCTTATGAACAAAAGTTTTTTTTAGACGTTCTTCTTAAAATACAGTCGAAAAAGGTAATAATTAAAATAACGTTTGTGCACAGTCTAACTCCTGCACATTTGTGCACATTAATAATGTGGTTTCTTTATAAGAAACCCGTGAAAATAGTTACTTTTAGCAAATTTAGTTTCCCTTACAAGATACAGCGATTTTTCTTAGTTTCAAAGGTAAGGTTGTCGTATTCTACGTAATAAATACTTTATGCACATTTTTTTACATACATATATACACATTAACATGAATGTAAGGACTGAGATATGTAACTTGTATAAATGTATAGAATATATATACGTATACTGTGCCTCTAGTGGGCTACAAGGAAGCATCCTTAAATCTTACTTTTTGCCTCTAGTGTCGGTTCAGCTATTGCATTTCACTTGCTTTCTCTTATCTCTATACCTTTACTTAAATTTAAGCAAGTACATTGGTTAAGAGTTAAGTCATATCGTAGAAACATACGTTCTAACGTACCTATTATGTATATACTAGTGGGGCTTCGCCCCTGACGTACTTAAAATACCAACCCCCTAATTTTTAAATATCGGTAAGGTACTCCATTTTTTTACTTTGCCTTTTACAGTTTAAGCATTACACAATAACCAACAAAAAATTTTTGCTAAAAGTTACGAAGTTAACGTAAAAGTACTTTTGAGTGATGAAAAAAAGATTTTATAACATACAGAAATTCTAAAAATAATGTAAAGTTGACTTCACTTTTCACAAAAAATCCTAATTCAGGTCATTGTGACATATTCATGTATAACAATTCTAATACTAACTATGCTCTAAATGAAAAAGTAAGCTAATGAACGAGTAAAAATAAAAAAACAGTAATATTTTAAAACACAATTACGATAAAATTAAAAAATATTTAAGTTATTTTTAAAAATGAATGATTTAAAACTTTTTGATATTAGGTATGATTATTATTATCAAATGAGGGTAAGATTTATAATAATTAAACATATTTTCAATAAGTGGCAATAATATAGTAACAACATTTTTTGAAACAGCTACTAAAAAATATGATATTGAGTAACAATTATTTTCATCTTATGTTACAAAGAGGAGTTCTTGCCACTGTAATTAATATTCAATGTTTTCCTAAAATGTTTTATGTATACGTTACAATAACATTACAAGATTTAAGTAACGTTTTATTGACTGGAAATTATTCTAAGCACTTAAAATTAAGGATATAACTTCCTGGTGAAACTGAGTCTTGTACACTTTCTCTAATGACTTATTAAAATCCTTCTTTATAGAAAAAGTTTTAAATTATACAATTGATTTATCAAAAAAAAAAAGGTAAAAAAATAACAAAGAATTATTGTAATGGGAATTGTAATCGTATCAGTATAAAAAATATTAATTAATCCTTATTAGTTCCCTTTTGCTATGGTAAAGTAAGTTAAAAATGTAAGTATTATTTCACAATGTTCGATTAACAATGTCGTCAGATACAATGTACTTGTTGTCACAATGGCAAAATTTGTTAAAGTTCTCTAAGTAAATATGACAAATGAAACTGGAAAACTCTTTTTTCATAATAAAACTTTCAGAATACCAATCTCATAAGACAATAACAGTTTAAGTATTGCATATTCTAAAAGAACGAGATAAACTTAAATATTCTTATAGCATCAAAACTAAAGCACAAATTTGTTACGCTGTATCTAATTTTATTAAACAAGATGAGAAGAAAATACTAAAATATGGTACATTGTATACTATGATAATCTAGTAGTGATTAAACAAGGATTGAAATAAAAAAATAACAATAATCTGACTGCAAACTACACAAAAATCCTTACTTTTGCTATGAAAAAATCTCACAACTAAAAACAATAAATATTTAAAATTAATAGCTTGTATCAGGAAGAAAAAAAAATATAAAATGGTTTTTAAGGAAAAAGAGAAAAAAACTATACCTATAACAAATCTTTAACTTACCTCATGTAAAGCAATGATTGTTTCAGACTCAGACCTATCAGAAATTTGTTATCTGTGTGTCTATCATAAGTATTTGATAAAAAATTATGTAGAAGAGACTTATTTAAGTAAACTCTTTCGTTTTGTTAATCAAATAGTGTTTTCATGCATGTTTTCATCAGTTGATTTAGGATGAAGTATTTATTACTAAAAACTTTGATTTGATAGTTAGAATCATATAGATAAGAAAATTAATAATAATAATATAGGNGTATCTTATGCGTGTGTTCAATTAATTGTTTATTTAGTGTATTAAATCGTGTAATAACTTGATTTACTTTTCTGATGATTTTTTCAGAAATATTTTCGAAGTTAAGTAGTAAAATTTTAATTATCAACTGCTTTTGAACATCTAGATTATCGTATAGACTTAGTGTAAAAAAAATTAGCCCTCTTCTATATGCCGAAAGATTAACTCAACATTTTTTAACATGCATTTCTAATGCTTAAAGAAAACATACTTAACAATTAAAGGATGAACACTATTATTTAGTCAATCAAATGGTATTTTCATGAATGTTTTCATCTACATTAGGTAATTTAGGATGAAGTACTTATTACTCTAATCTTTGTTTAAATAAATAACATATTAGGGATAAGAGTATTAATAATATTAATATCAATAGTAACAATATTGATAATAATAATATTAATAATAGTTATAATAATACTAATAATACTGATGTTAGTAATAAAAATAACAATACAAACAATAATTATAATAAGAATTATTATTAGTATGACAGTAAAAATTTTAATAACAAGAAAATAATAATAATAACAATAATAGTAATAATAATAAAAATAATAATCATCGTATGTAACAACATTATTCGTCTAGATTATCGTATTGACTAAGTACAAAAAACCTAAGCCCTCTATTATAACCCGGAAAATAAACTCAAAAATTTTTTTTAACATGCATTTCTTATAACTATAAATAGTATACGTAGGAATAAGGAAGTTAAAGGGGTATGGGAGCTTACCAAAAATTAAACCCAATTCAAGAAAACATGAAAACTGTCAGAGTTCTACCTTATTTAGAGGAGTGGCTTAGGTGGCCTGACGGGGGGAGGGGGCAAAAAGAGCTGAAATGGGGTAGAGGGTGGTTGTGCAAAATGACCCTCCAAAGTCACTATGTAATATTGGAAGATCTACATATATATATATCGATTTTTTTTCCTTTAAGTATAACATTAATTATTATAACATTAATTTGTTGGCAGGAGTTAAAAGATGTCTGAGAATTTTTGCGAAGCATGTTGGCAAAAGAATTTTCTTTTCATACAATTTATGAAGGATTTTCCCTTTAAACTTATACTGGGTACTTATTCTTTACATTTTGTTCGATTGCGAACTATTTCTGATTGTTTGATTGTACGTTTGATATCACTTTTAATTGCTAAAGTTAATCAGTTTTCGGTCCTCTCGACAATATTGTTGATGTATGAAAATTCTCAGTACAATTGTTGTCCTTTTTATTTATGTGTAGACTTACTGAATGGACTACTATGTTATAACTCATCCTAATGTATGATACTTGAAAAGTGTAATTTAATATAGACGAACAAAGTTTTCGTAACACCGAAGCAATTGCTAATAATCTAATCTCTGTGGTGAAATAATTTTTCTCTGTTCTTGTATTGGTCAACTCACCGCACAGACTCCTTTTTCGTTTCTGTTGTTATCTTCTTGGCGTTAGATATATAAGAGTGCAATTTTAATAGTATTGATTTTAAGTATGGCCTTAAAAAATTTTTTGACTTGAATGGAATTTTCACCAATAAACCCGCATGCTTCAAATCCAATTACTGAAAGAGTTAAAAAATGTTCTATGAATGGCTACATTTCTCATAAATGTATGCGGATAAACATGTTTGTTTGGTTTTGGTATCTATTTATGCCTCTAGTTCAACCCCTTTTATTGTAATATTTATATCCGGGCATAAAAAAGTTTTATTGATTAAAAGAATCCAGTTATGCGGTTTCTTTAGCAGGGTCTGTTTCAAAGCTTTGAACACTGTAGTTATTTTGAGATCTACCAAAGTTCTTACTTTAATTTTTATGGCAGTTAGGGTATTTCAACGTGGAAAATTTCCATAGATAGTTATATCATGGCTTAGTTTAAGTTTAATTTGACGACGTTTTGGTTGATTGATTCTTATAATACCCCCTTTTGTCTTTGAATCTCGCAAGATATCGGTTTCCAAATATTTTGAGATCTTAGATGCAACGTTTATTCATTTCCCAGATTTGTGGTTTCTTCGATTAAATTTATTAAAAAGCCCTGAGTTTCTTAAATATATTAGTTACTTTGTAGTTTCTTTACATATATTCAATTAGAAGTATTGTTATGATTGTTATTATTCTCCCCAGAGTTCGTATTGCGGTATTATTAAAGGTGTTGTTATTTAAGTTATTACCAAGGTCATACTAATTTGGTGGATTTTGTGTTAAAGTTTGTAAGTTATCATAATTATCAGTGGGGCCATGATTTACAGACAGATTAATTTAAATAGCTATCAAGATATTTAGTGCTCCAAACGCACCCATAGAGTCTAAAAGCCTTATAAGATTATCAATTTTACTAATTCCCTTAAAAATTATAGACTGTTTTATAACTTTGTCAAAATAATTTGCAAACTTTTCGACAGCTTATGCTTCAGTTGATAGTGCTGATAGCATTTTTGCGTAACTATAGCGTTGAACTTTAGCTTGTTCTAACGCTTTTTAATATTTGCTTAAAAATAGAAATTCAAAATTATTTATTAGATGCATTCTTTGCTATATGCATCCAAATTAGTCAAGAGTCAGACCTTTTAATTCTTGTGATACAAAAAGTTTTATCACATCGGCTTCTATATAAAGGATCTTGGTATGAGTTTTTAAAGCTTTTAATCCGATCAGTCGATTGCTTAAGGCTGCGCTCAAAATGGGCAAATCTACCTTTAACTGGAAAACTCCTCTTCATTGTACATTTCTTATTATTCTAATTATGAGCGATTCTACGTCTCGCTTGTGTTGGGCAATAATGCTGTAGATACGGTCCTCTTCCTATTCTGGATTTATCAGGGCTTGTGTTTGTGCTGTGACTGTTTGATTAAGTTCCACAAACGCTTGTGTAGTATTTCCTATATAGAGTGCAATTTGCTTGAATTGTTTGCTTAAGTTGTCTAGTATTTCTGACTGTCTATGAGTTCTACATGGCATTGTTCTCCTTTGGTATGCATATGATTTTGTGTTTGTATGGGCCATTCAACATGTGTTTCTAGCGTATCTTATGCGTGTGTTCAATTAATTGTTTATTTAGTGTATTAAATCGTGTAATAACTTGATTTACTTTTCTGATGATTTTTTCAGAAATATTTTCGAAGTTAAGTAGTAAAATTTTAATTATCAACTGCTTTTGAACCCCTATTGTTGTGTTAAGATTTTTTGTATTCATAAGTGCCATATTTGGATCAAAGAATTCATCTATTACAAAAGTTTCACTTAAATCATCGATTATACAGTAAGTTTGTACTGTCACTTGTTGTTGTTGTTGTTGTTTTTGTTGTTGTTGTTGTTGTTAATCATAATATTGTTGTTGATATTGTTGTTGTTTTTGTTAATGTTTTTGTTGTTATCGTTATGTTTGTCTGTCATCAAATTCACTGAAACCGTTGTAATCGCTAACCACGATAAATACTCAACCGATCTGGATGAAATTTTGCATACTGATTATTGACACTTGCTAGATGGTTCAATTATAGTTTTTATCCTAGAAAAATTATAACAATAGCATTAAGTAAACTTAAAATTTTGCAAAAATATGCTAGCTTTTCATCTTAGACCTGTACAATCCACTCAATGGCGTCAACATAAAATCGAAGCTACCTGCAATAGAATTAAAGAAGTGTGGTTATAATTGGCTAGAGCGTTATAGAGATTTTTATAGTCGTCTACCAGCCGAATACCAAGAAAACGGTTGTTAGTCATGCAGCTAGGTATTCCGGCTATGAACAACACTCTTCTTCAATGGGCAAGCGATGTACGTCTAATTTTACCCTGAACCAGCAAGGTCACCGTGTGTCTCGAAAAAAAGGCGTTCTAAACGGCAACGTCTCCAACATAATACCAGAAGACGTCTGGCCAAAGCACAACCCGCTTGAACACTTAAGGGTTTCAAAGCCATTTAACTATCTGGCCTGGTGTCATCAGAGGATTTTTTACTACATCAGCCAGCTAGGGAAGACAGCCCTAAGGGATACGAGCAGCCACATCGGCCTTTTAAAATATCGGCCTTTTCTTCAGTGGTTCATCCTAATAGCATACCCACAGAAGAGGTATTTCACAGGTCCACTTCCCCAACCAACAGTAAGCAATTAGTAATCTGAGAAACGACTTAAAGACGAAGTATTCTTTGGCCAGCGGCATACCTCCCTCTAGCATGCTCTCCATATGCAAAGAATCTGGTTAAGAGTCAAGGAATCCTGTATCCAGATACTCGAGCTGCGTCATCCCTGTTGGTCGAGCCAAGTTAAATGGTAGATATATGCCGCTTACAGAATGCCTGATCCAGTGTGTCGTATCATCGCATCTAGCTACCTATCAATTACAGAGAATAGCTGCAAACATAACTCACGGCCCTTTTCAGAAACATCAGTAATATTTACGTTTACAACCTAATCGTTAATCTCATTGATCCTTTTTAGGGCCATCCAACAATTAACAACTTTGCCAAAAATATTTTTTAGAACTATTTCAGGGTCTACCAATAAAAAGGCCAGAAAAGCTAGCTAACTTGAATCAAGTAAGTCATTTACTGACAATCGTCAGGAGTGGAGCTGTTCGTTGTGAGGCTGGAAATCTCGGCCACCGACAACTTTGCATCGTTCTCTCGACTATAAGCATTCAACTGGGAATTACTGATCCTCCAGTCTGCACTTAGTTTATAGAGGCTTACTAACCGGTCCTTTTGAGGACCCTCTGACTCTTAATTACTTTGCCGAAAACTATTTTACTTCAGAGGAAAACCTGAAAGCGACTTACAACGATTTGTACCCTAATGGTAAGGCTTAATAAAGCTTGCTGTCATTGAACCAAGTCAGTCATTCACTGACAAACGTTGAGAGTGAAGCTGCACGTTGTGAGGCTGGAAATTCTGGCCAGTGACAACCTTGTATTTTTCTCTTGACTGTAAGCATTCTACCAGGATTTAATGATCCTCCAGTTTGCGCTAAGCTAACTGAGTCTTTCTGACCGGTCTCTCTAAGGACCATCTAACGTTAAAATTTCTTAAGAATACTTAGGATTGCAAGATGTCAAGTCGGAAGGAGAACTTCAAATGCTTTAAATGCTTACAATTTTAGGTGTTGAGAAATCGACACAGAACATTTATTAAGATTGGAAATGTAGCATCAAACCATAGGCGTATTTAGATTTGTATAAGTGACAGGCCAGCTTTTCGTTATAACTCTGATATTGATTACTTAAATCTTCTAGCAATTTGAATACGTTAAGTGGTACGTATTTGTATTCTTTGTGATGCTTAAAAATGGAGAGATGAGGCCCCAGGCCTTTGTTGCTATGGTAGTGAAGTTTCTCTTGATGCGTAGGAAAGCCCTCCTGAATTAATAAGGTATTTGTTGATGGATAAGCATACTCTATTGAAGAATTTTATTAACAATATTAGACGTTATTATATCCAATTTCAAATTACTTTATTTAGTGGCAAAGAGATCAGAGATACAACTTTACGCCAACTTTTAAGATTCAAAGTCAAGTGTACCACTTGATTGGTAGCTTACTTCCAGAAAGAACAAAAGTCCACAGTGCTTTTAATATTCCTAAGAAAACTTTGATAAAATCATTGCAAAAAATTATGCATGATCTTAATCCTCTCATAAGGACTTTTGAATCTGGTTTTGAATCTCGAATAGTCGATGAACTTGAAAACTTAAGCTTGATTATTTATGCTGACCTTACACCTGTTGGTGAACCTCGGAGACCATACAAGGGTTAATGAAGTTGCTGCACTAATAGTTGACAAAGAAGAAGGTTCTAGAGATTTTGTTTTACGTGATCGACATGGAGATTTGAAGCGACTGTCTGAGCTCTACCGATTATATGACTCTTTGCAATATCCTCTTACTTTTGTTTTCGGCGAAAATGGATATTCTTTTGAAATACCTCTTGATAGTCTTTCAAACAAAATTGTTTTTGGTATGCAATTCTACTCTTAAAGATTTATGTTAACAATTGACAGTATAAAATACCTGCTATATTATTACAACTTACTAAATTAATTTGTGATTTATATCATGGTGAAAATGATCACAGAGCGTTTGCTCTACTTGCAAACACATCAAGAACAACTGCTTGCAGAAAATTACATTTATTTACGAGATGCAGTCAATAATAAAAGTAACATCAAACTTAGCAGTATTCAACAGCCAGTTACTTTACCTCCTTCATTTACTGGCCCACCACGATACATGCATGAAAGAACTCAACATGCAATGGCTTATGTACGTGCTTTTGGACGTCCATGTTTATTTATTACTTTCACATGTAACGCTGAGTCGTCGGAATTAAAAAACGAATTAAACAAAAATCTAAAACCTTCAGACAGTAATGACATTTTTTCAAGAGTTTTTCACTTGAAATCAAGAAAATTTATAGATGTCTTCACTAAGAAAGCTATATACAGAGAAGTTTATGTTTGGATCTATAGTGTAAAATGGCAAAAACGGCTAAATGGCTTTTATGGCTAAAAACAGAAATCCAGCCAGGCTTTACCATGTATAGATAACGGAAGATGTACGAAACAGTATCCTTGGAATTTTGTAAAAAAAGCTCAAACTGCAGATGATGGCTATCCTACCTATAGTACAAAATCTTCTATAGATAGAGGTATAGTTTCATACTTACAATTCGTGGTAAAGATGTACCAATCCGCGATGTAACTGTTGGGTTGTTCCGTAGTATTCAATTGTATCTTGATGTTTTAATAAACACATTAATGTGAAATTTTCGTCATTCAGTGCAAGCAATTAAATATATTTGCAAATACACCAACAAAGAAACGGATCGAACCACTTTTTCAGTTAGAAATATTAATGAAATTGCAAACTGTGCCAATAGACGCTATACTTGTTCCTCTGAGGGACTTGGGCGTTTTTTTGATTTTCAAATTTACGCACGGTGTACTTTAGTCTTTAAAATTATCAAAGAGTTTACAGCAATTAGCAAAACATTCAACAAATTCTCGAAAATCAGAGAAAAACAACATTGATTGCGTTCTTTGAACTTAGCGTAATGAACGATTTTGCTAAAACTCTTTTTTATTCCGAAGTTGCTGCCTATTACTGATAGAGCAATATTGAACTTTTTTAAAGAAAACAAAGAAAAGATATTCCAGGGTGGCTAGAAGTAAAAAAAGACTTAGCCATAGGTAGAGTTTATACGATTTACCCGACCCAATCAGAGTGCTTCCATCTTCGAATGTTACTCCAAAATGTTCAAGGCCTAATTTCATTTGAGTAATTGCAAGCCGTTGTTGGTCTTACTTACGTAACTTTCGAAACTGTCTGCTACACACTTGGCTTATTGGAAAATAATGATCAATGGATAAAAGTGCTGGATGCTGCATTGTTTGAAAATCCATCTAAATTACGAAACTTATCTAAAATTATTTAAGTTTTTTGTTAGCCATCGCAACCTCGAATTTTGTAGAATACCTTTAAACAATAATTATGCAAAGACGTTCTTCACTCTCAATGAATTCAACTTAACGATTTTGAACTACAATTCTCTGAAACAACATTAAACATAAGTTCAATTGAAATTAAAGAGAAGGTCATCTCTCTTTCAAAAAAAAAATTTGGGCTAAATTCACCCGTTCGAGGTGAACATAGTGTTTATAATCCTTTTGAGTATTTTATTAGACGTGGTTACGATAGTAACTATTTAAATAATTTCGTTGAGAAAATTCTCCGAAGTTGATTCCAGACCGGCGATCAGATTTTCATTGTATAATAAAAAGTTTTTTGCATAACAAAGAACAAATCTTCTTCCTAGTTTCTCCTCGAGACACTGAAATTATATTCTTAATAAATCTAATATTGGCCAAAGCAAGATCTGCTGAAAAACTTTTCCTTACTGTTGCATTTTTTGGTATTGCTGCCACTCTCTTGAGTAGAGGTAAATCAACTCACTTCACTTTTGAACTCCCATTGTGTGTTTTTTATAGAGAAGGTTACACGTGCTCAATACGCAAAAATGGACCCCTTGGAAAAATTCTTCAAGATACAATGTTTATCTTATGGGATGAGTGCCCAATTAGTCAAAGAGTTCATATTAAAGCAAATAATAGGAAATTATAAGATATATTGTTACGTGGGAATTGTGGAGTTTCGGGGTGTAAGGGGGTTGAATACACGTGGAAGAAAGTATATGTTCGTTTATTAGAGTCTCAAAGTGAAAGCAGTCGCGTGCGTGGCGTTAGGTTCGGAGGCTGATCGGAGAGAGAGAGCGCGGGAGAGCTGATAACGCTCGGGCCCGCCGCCGAAAGGTGATCATCATACTCCGTATCCACTGCTCATGAGCCGTGAGAGGTGAGTCTTGGGCGCGAACTTACAAAGGTTCTAGTTACTGTACATTACACGTCCGAGGCCACGCGGTCATCGTCCTCGATGGCCATACTGTTCGTGTGTGCGAGTATATTTGTGTTATGTTGTCTGTGAATTATTTGTGTATACATAATTGTTCTTGTTTGCGCTGCTCTCTTTACATTATTTTTGTATATTTATTATTTATTTAATTATTCTTTTNTTTTTTTTTTAATCTGTACACATCTTATGTATAACCCTTTTTATTTCATCGTCGATCTCAGTGATCATCGCGGATTGGTTGTTAACTGAGCTGGTAGTCTTCTGCCTTCTGATCCTACCCGCTCGCCCAGTAGCACTTGTACCTCTCGTGCATTAACCATGGCCCTCTGGGTTGACAAGTCTTGTAGTACTGAGTTAGTGTTTCCGCGGTTCCTCTCCTGTCCGCCTGTCATCATTCTCAAACCTTTAAGTATTATTGGACCCCCCCATTTTTAAAATCCAAAAGATCTGGCATGGTTCCAGAACTGAAACACAAGATTTGTATTTTTTTTGTTTATACCGTTTTGATTGCTGATCTCGTAAGTCGCCTAAAGGCCACGCTTACGAGAGAAGTATACTATTTTGGTCTTGTTGTTTCTGATATCTCGTTTATTTATCTATTTTTTTTTTTTTTCATTTGCTTCTTACTCTTATGCGATTTGTTTTTGTTATCCTGCTTTGTTCCCCAAGTTCCCTATTATCTAACAATTGGGTTTTTATAACGCATGCTTTCTTGATTTTGTCCACGTGTGTAATTCTTGTTTCATTGCCACGATTCAGTTTTATATTGTGGTTTTTGTAATTTATTCCTACGATTTCGTTTGGTCCTTCGTAGTGATCCTTATATTTCTTTCTCGGCTCTTTAAGAACATAGACCATTTCCCCTTCCATAAAAAATCTAGTGTTCAATTTTTTGTCGTAATAATATTTGGACCTGTACTTCGCCTAAACTTGATTCATGGCTGTTATTGTTCTTAGCCGTGTCATTGTTTTTATTATGTTTTCTACATATTCATCATACGTTTGTTCATTCATTGTTTTCTTAAAGCTAGATGGAATTCTGGCTGGGTAGCCCAGCAATACTTCTTGAGGCGCTATCCCCGTTGCTGAGTGTTTTGTCGAATGGTAAGCGCACATGCACATGCCCAAATGATCGTCCCAAAAGTCATATTTATTTACGTACGCCTTTAAATATTCCATTAATGTATGATGAATTCGTTCTATTGCGCCGTTACTCTGTGGATGGAAGGCTGTTGTTTCCATTTTGTCTATTTTAAATACCCTTGCGAACTCTTCCAACAGTTTGTTTTGGAAATGTGCACCTCTGTCTGACAGCATTTTCTCTGGAACGCCAAAGTATGCAATTACTCTGTTTAAAAGTGCTTTTGCTGTTTCTAACGCCGTCGCTCTCTTTACTGGTACAAGAATTATATATTTCGTGAGCCAGTCCTGAATTGACAATATGTGACTTTTGCCAAATGCCAATGGTTTTTTTATCGGGCCATAAAAATCAATTGATATTTTTTCAAATGGCCTACCTAGAGTATCTGTTACAACTAAAGCCTGTTTTGTTTTTACTCTAACAAGTTTCTTAGATTGGCATGATTCACAACCTAACACAAACTGACGTACGTCTGGTCGCATATTTCGCCAGTAACAATCTTTCGCAATTTTGTTGCAAGTCTAGTTCATACCTCTGTGACCTCCTACCGATGTCTCGAAGTAGTCTATGAGTACATCAAATCGTTGCTCTACTAGTGGTACTACTAAATGGTTTAAGTACAACACAGCCAATATTTTTATGTTTTCGAAAGTGTCTTTAAACTGCTCTGCGAAATAGTCTTACTGTGATGCGCTTAGTATTGCTGGATCTCGTATAATACATACTGACGTCAACTTGTTAAACAACATAAGCTGTTCTGAAGACGATATGCATCTTACTAATATATAAAGCAAAGTCGCTAAAACCGTTGTAATCGCTAACCACAAAAACTACTAAACCGATTTTGCTGAAATTTTGCACACTGATTCGTGACACTTCCTAGATAATTTTAGTATAGTTTTTATCTTGAAAAATTTAATAACAATAGCAATAAATAAGCTCAAAGTTTTGCAAAAAACGCCAGCTTTTCACTTCAGTTCAGTAGGATCCGCCAGGTGGCGTCGACATAAAATCGAGGCTACATACAACAGAATTAAATAAGTGTGGTCATAAGACGCCGGGGATTCTCCAAATCTTCTGCAGGTGCCTACTGGCAGTTCAATGAGCTGCTTTGAAAATGAAGATGATTGACGTGCAGTTGGGAAACCCGGTTACCGATGACACTCTTCTCTGAAGGGCAAATGACCCAGGTCTACTTTCACCCTAAATCTCAAGGATTGACAAGTGTGACCAACAAAAAATTATTCTACTCAATAAAGTCTCCGGAGGAGTACCAGGAGACAGTTCTAGCCAGAGCACACAGCCTGCTCCAACACTTTAGAGTTATGTGTTCGTACCATCATCCCGCCTGGTACCGTCAGAGAATTTTTGGCAACAAATGTAAACCAGGGAAGACAGCCCTGAGGAGTACGAGCAGCTACAACGGCTCCCTTCTCAGTGATCGTATCCCCAACGGCATACCCTCTTTTTCCCGACTAACGATGAGCGGTTGGTTATCCGCAGAACGACTCGAAGACGAGATATTCTTTGGTCAGCGGCGTACCTTCCTCCATCACAGTCTCCATACGTAAAGACTTCAAGGGTAAGAGTCAAACTACCCGCACCCAGCTCTTTATCATAGAAATAATAATAAGGAATAGCTGGAAGTTTCACCACTGGCCCTTTTTAGGGCCATTATAAATATTCACGTTCCCTACTTAACCATCAATCTCATCGGTTCTTTTAAGGACCACCTAAGTTTTAACTACCTTGCGAACAAATACACTACCATTTCTGGAAGCGATTTTTCGACTAAAAGACTATATCAACTAAAGACGGCCACTATTAAACCAAGTCAGTCATTCACTGGCAGTCATTACGAGCGGAGTTGTTTTTCGCAAAGCTGGGAATCCCGCGGTCCAACGACCCTATGTTACCCTCTCGACTCTAAGTATTCAATCAGGAATCACTGATCCTCCCCAAGGTCTGCGCTGGGCGAACCTAACAGCTATAAAGGGAATCAAAAACTTAAGCCAACGGGACAGTCTCCAACGGGCAAGCATCAAGAACCAATCTCTTTATCTTAGATCACCCAAAACAACTGAGTCTGCAAAAAAAGCTGCTTTAAACACCAACGTCTTTGACGTTATACCAGGAGAAATTGGGAAAGATCTCTACAACTTGCTCCAAAGCTTTGGACTATGTAATTTTTTTCCTGATCAGTCTAGGGCTTGCCAACAAATATATTAGAACTTAACAAAGTTGACAGAAAACAGCCTTTAGGGGTCACAAGTCTTAAGCATGCCAAAAGTCACAAGAGAGTGAATTGGAGGAAAAACTTTAAATGTATCTAATAAATACAATTTCAGGCGTCAAGAAACCGACGCAGAAAATTTATCGAGATTGGAACAGCAGCATCAAAATCGACAAATAAAGAATCCATCACGTGGGAGATTAGCTTTTTATTGTACCCTGACAGTCATCTCTCAAATCTTTACAGATCTAAATTCAGATTTTTAAATAAGTAGAAAATGTATTTGTATTTCTGAGGCTATAAAAAATGTAAAGATTAAGCTCCAAGACTTTGTTGCTCTGGTAATAAAGTTGTGNTTAAATCTCAACAGCTTCAAAAAATAGCCCCTTTCGTAAATTATACGGGAGAAACTGCAAACCAACGGCCCCTTATGGCCAACGATTATTTTATGGCATGAGAAACGCATGGTACTGTTCAGCATAATTATATTTTTTTTTAATTTTTAAACTTATTATTAGCCCAAAAAAAATGTAGAGATTCAGCTCTATGACTTTGTGGCTCTGGTAATAAAGTTGTGAAATGAGAGAAAAAAAAGTTTTTTTAATATACATTTTTTGGGAGTTTAAAATCTTACTAGCTTTAAAGAATAGCACTTTTCGTAAACTATACGGGAGAAACTGCAAATCAACGGCTCTTTATGGCCAACAACCATTTTATGGCATACGAAACGCACTGTACTTTTCAGCATGATGACATTTTTTGTAATTTTTACAGTTCATTATTTGACCAAATAAACTGTATGGATTACAAACAAATATGTGTTTAGTAAGAAGATTTTTGTTCTAAAAAGTGTCAGGAGTAGGGGTAAATGACCCAACTACTGCGCAGGCACCAACTACTGCGAACTCGACGGGAACTGAAAATAAGAAAAACAGACTGAAAAATTTGGGTGCTACGATATTGTGACACGAACGGACATTAATAACGTTCAATCCCGAATCATACTTTACATCATGACATTTGTAATTGTTTAACTGAATAACTCTAAACAAATCTAACCTACAAAACTTTGTAGTCGTGCGTAGTGACTGGTGCGCAGCAACTGGGTCTACGGTTTTAGCATGAAAACCTTATTGGAGATACCCGCGCAGTAGTTGGGGGCGCAGCGACTGGTGCTAATTTTATAACCGTGCGCTGTAATACCAGCAAGTGATATCAGCACTAAAACAATTATTTAAAAAAAAAAAAAGTTACTTAACAGAAAAATGTTTGTCGTTTTAATCGCACAAGATGCTGCAGAAAAAGATTAAGTAAAACTGGTTTAATTTACGTCGAAAAACATTGAGAAATAAGAAATTTAGTACGATTAAAAATTTCAGTGAGCAGTAATTGGGTCATTTACCCCTATACGTAAAATTTTTAACTAAAAACATTTCACATAACATGTCAACACACTACGTTGTTTCATTTAGTAAGTCTCGGGCGAAGCCGAGAGAAGGGCCGCTAGTTTTTTAAACCGATTTTAACCCCGCACTGTCAAAGTGCTCTTTCACGTATGTTTTCATTACTGATACTTTTCTTGCTTTTGAAAGAGAGATCTCTCCAACCGTCCTATTGTCTTCATTCATGGCTGTTGGATTTATATAACCTCTCTCATGAAGAGCATCTATGGCTTCTGTATTTGGTATGTTGTCTGTTATAGTACAGAAGGCTTAGTTGTCAATGTATTTGAATGGGTGTTCGTTTATTTTCTTAAGCCTTTGGAATGGTGGTATATCATTATCTTTCTCTGGCTTCCAGGGTGGTTTTTTCACTAGTAATCGTGTCCTGTAACCTCTGTACCTATCTAAACCTTATATACTCATATTGATTTTGCCATCATCCATGCTTTCGGCATTACCATCTGCCCCTATGTTCTCATTAAGTTACTCTTTTCCATTTTCATTATACTTTCTTTTCCGTGGCTTCTATTGTTTACGTCGTCATCCGATATTCTTGGTGCTTCTTGTTCTGGTATTGGGCTTGGCTTATCCGGTGATTCCAGTGGAGGTGGTTGTGGATCGCGGTTCTTTGGTATTCATTTATTTTTAAATTAAAATCTGACTCATCACTCGTCTCGCGATCTGTTTTGTTCTCTTCCTTTGTTTTCTTATTAACTCTACCCTAGATTTTTCTCTTGTATATGGGAACTTGTTTTCTTTCCTTTTCTTCAATGTTGCTTGTCGTGCCCCTCGTACTATCTTACTGTCTTAATCACTTAAGTTTTTGTATAAGTCATCCATCGATTTATAACGTTTTTGTCCTTTTTCGCCTGATAGTGCTCCGGCTCATAGCGCATGTGCTCGTATTCATCTCCTTTTATTCCTGTGTAGTGATGACACATTAGAGGTCCATTTCCATTTACGTAGTGCACATATGTTCTTTTTAAACTTCTAAGAAAAGACAAAAATGCACTATCCATCCCCAAACTCGTAATACTTCCTCAAAATTTTCTTAGTGTTTTCCGGGTCGATGCAGTTTTTAATATCTTCAGAATTAAGTAAATGCTTTGTTGTCAAGTCCAGATCAAACAGTACAATAAGACTATAAAACAGGCAATTACTATCGCCTTTTACATCTACTAAATCCCACTCTTTCCATGTCTCTGCACAATTTTCCTCTGATCCACAGTTTTTCTTATTAAGTGCATCGTTTAAAACCAATTGGTTCTTTTTTCTTGATTCCTCATCATTCAAATTATTGAACGCCCCAGACGTCTCGCCATGATTTAAGGATAGCTTTTCTCCCTGATTATCTCACGAAAGATTAGCTCCTTCGCTGCTGGTCTTACCTTCACTTTTCTCTTCCTCATTTTTATCTTCCGTACTTATTGTTCCCTCTTTTTTACTGTTTCGATCACCTTTTTTACTTCAATCACTGCTGCTAACTTCTACCTCCCATACATCTATTCTGACTCCTGGTTTTTTTAATGTGTAGAAATTTCTTCAACTTTACAAACACTTCACGCGAAAAGTATTATCTGTATTAAATATATAAGCTAAAAATGTTCACTTTTTTTAACTCATTAGAACAATGTTGGTGCAATGACTGTATTAATTGCTTTAAGAGACATAAAATATATTGACATGTGGCTGGCTAGATAATATAACCGTAGTACTTTGTGGAGCTACATAAACTATGAATTTCTCAGTGAAAAACGTTTTAATTATATTTCTTGAAGTGGCTCTTATTAAACAGTTTAACTATTAACTACAGCGGTGTAGTCTGAGCAAAATGGTATACTATCTGGTTCGGTCAACAATTTATTCTCATTTTTAACTCTAATTGTGTCAAAGAATAAGTATACCTTTAATTTTGGTATTATTTGCATGGTTAGCTACTATTCAACTAAGGTCTGGCGAGTGTACAGCACCATTTTCATAACTGACTTTCGTTTATATCATCAGTAAAACTTGTGTGAATTAATTTATGCAAGGAAAGAAATTGACAATTTTGTTGGTCGTTTTGACAAATCCACGGTAAGCTTAACCTAGCCAAAATTATACTATAATCTGGCCATGAACACCAGTACTTACATTTCACACAACTAACAATAAAGTTTCACTTATATGTTTGAGCCAATTTGCAAAACTATGTCACCGCTTACAGATAAAATTTTGAATAAAGTTTAAGCATATTACGACTAAAAAACAGAGCTGAGAAAAAAATTTAACGGCCACGTTTAGGGTATCAAAATTTAACTGTCTTCTACACAACGCAATAAAAAATTAGAAATATCGACAGAACGTTGATGATTTTGGTAGATTTTTAATAGTAGTATTACAAATCTTTAATTCCACACTCTAATAGTTCAAGTTTTATCCTCTCCTAAAGTAAATAAAGCTATGTGGCGGTATCCACATGTTTCTGTACTGATAATTATCCAATTAACATTTCAATATCCATTAGGAATTAAAATGTTAAAATTTATGTTGGTCTTGTGTACAAGGAGGTTAAATAGCACAGCGCAATGTAAATGTAGAAGCAAGAATGTGTAGCTCTGTAAGAAACAAATTACTTTACTAAAACTTATTAATTCATTCAAAAACACTGCTAAATAATTTACTATGTTTATTCCGTGCTTCTTCTATACACTTTTACTTAATTATTACATTTTAAGTTTAGTAAATATTTACAAATTGAGATGAATACACTTATTTTTACAATAAAAATTTAAATCCTACCATGTTGAGTGAAACTGAAAAAGGAGTCTAGCACTTTCACAGAACCATTGTATGAAGAAGGACTGCTAATTAATCAGCTCCTATCGTTCTTTAATATCTTGTCAACAAAGTAAGACTTTGATCTTTCATAATCATAGCTACTTGCAATAACATCGGATGGATTTCACAACACTATAAATATTTTAGCTGTTTGCAAATAAAAAAAAGTAAGAAACTGATAAGGTCTGTATCAATAAAGGAAGCACTTCAAGAGTTAAAAGCTTTATTCGAAAAAATGATAGTAAGAGGAGTATATAATGTATGGAGGTGATCGTGCGCACACCATGCGGTCTCGACGAGAATTCCTTCGGGGTGCTAATCGACAAAGCAGGGGAACAGCAGTCCCATACAGAGGAAGCCTCGGGAGGGCTCGCACACGCACACACATACAGCACAGCGTATCGTGACGGGTAGCGCGAACATAAAAAAATACCTCAACACTTCCGCCTTTTGTGTTTATACACGCATTATTTATTGCATTGAATCTCATTCATTTCAATATAATCACACTGACGCTGAAATCTGTCAGTAGGGAGAGGTTTGGTGAAGATGTCCGCTTTTTGTAATTCAGAAGATACATATTTTACCAAAATTTCATCGGTTTCACCTCTCTCACGGAGAAAATGATAACTTACTTCCATGTGCTTCGTTCGCTTGTGAGATTCGACGTTCTTGGCCAATTTTATCGTACTCTGATTATCTACGAACAAAGAAGTTGGCGATGCACATACACGTTCGAGGTCAACGAGCCGCTGTGTAAGCCATGTAGCTTCTTGAGCAGCGGTAGCAGATGCCACGTACTCAGCCTCTATCGAGCTCAGCGTTACGAGCTTCTGACGATGCGACGACAATGTAATAGGTTCCTTTGAAAGCGTAAACAAACATCTGGTAACAGAGCGTCTCGTCTCTGTATCATTTGTGTAATCAGCATCACAATACCCGATTAGATTCGGCTCGTTTTCACCACGACGATATGCGACACACTTATTTACTTTACCTACAAGGTACCCTACAATTCTCTTTACGGCACGCCAGTGCATTTCACTGTGCCTATTTAAGAACTTACTGACACAACTAGTGGCAAACATTATGTCCGGACGCGATACTATTGACAGATACATAAGTGCACCTACGGTTTCGCGATACGGGACATTCAGCACGCAGTCATCATCATTCTCGACACACAGCATTCGCCTCATTCATCCCAGTTTTTGCAATCATTTGTCTCACGTATGCACTCTGTGATATGAACAACTCGCCCACTGACCTATCACGACAAATTTGCATGCCAACGAAATAGCTCCCGTCTCTGACCGTGATTTCAAATTCTTCGCGTAACTTTTCTACAAGAAATTGAATGACCACGGAAGTCTTATATACCAATAGCCCGTCGTTGACATACAGAGCCAAATAAACTATTTTGTCGTGCAAATGATCAACAAAGACTCATTTATCAGCTTCGCTTTCAAGAAAACTAAATTTATTTAGAAATACTCTGAATCGAAGACTCTAGGACCTCGGTGCTTGTTTCAGCCCGTAAAGAGACCTGTTTAGATGGCACACGATCTCGCTTTTTGCATTCGCACGATTATTCACAGCTGCAACGCACCCAGGGTTGAGGCTCACTCCTTTAGGTACTTCCATGTCAATCTCCTCCTCGAGTTCGCCGTACAAGAAGGCAGTGCGCACGTCGAACGTCGCATGCTCAAGATCCTTCTCAGCAGCTAAGGCCAGCAGCACTCGCAACGAGTCGTAGTGCACGACTAGGGAAAATGTCTTAGTATAACTCACGCCTTCCTTTTGGAGAAATCCTTTGGCGCACAGCCGTGCTTTGAAGCGGTGCGAATCGTCGTAGACGTTTTTGAGAATCTTAAAGACCCATTTGGACTTTATTGGTGTTTTAGCTGGATCTCTTAACACCAGTGTCCACGTTCCGCTCTTTTCGTGAGCTTTAAGCTCTTTAAGCTCTTCTTGAATAGCCTTGGACCAGTCATCCGCATTCGGGCCGCTCACAGCCTCTTCATAGGTGACAGGCACCTAAAGTTCAGCAATGTTGCTTTCTTAAAAATTTTAATTTATTAAAATTATTACTGTATATTTCCAAACACTGAGAATATTTTACCTGTCAGGAAATAAAAAAGTAAGAAGCCTTTAATTACTTATCACATTGATCTTGAGTTGCATATTGAAGAAGGAATAATTTAAATTGAGAGTATAAGAATCTAAGCTTTTATTAGTACTTAAACTAGCAACTAATTGATACTATAAACTGTACCCTTTCGATTTTTCATTAGCTATTTTGTTTTTGGTAGTTTCATGGACTTGTTCGTGCAGATAAAGTAATCACAACTTTGTGATTGAAAGCTTCTGGAAATTTATTATTTCTTAGCAATTATTTGTTCAAGCCATGTAAGAATTATTTATAAAGTTACGTTCAATATGAAGGAGAAGAACAATATATGTACAAGTACCTTGCATGAGAACCTTTGTCGTAGCAGAAGACGCCACAACACTATTCGCAGCAACTATTACATACAGGCTCTAAAGATAGTCATGGGAAATAGCAGGCGTCCCATTTTTGTTATCCTAGTATGAGAGTAACGGGAGCCCTACTCTTCTACCTCATTGAAATTTTCATTGCCACTATTACTAGGTACGGGTATTTCATCTATCGATGCATATGGTACCATCAGAATTCTTTTGTTCGCATGCTCAATAAGAAGTTGATTGTTGGTTTGGACATAAACGCCCTTAAACAAGTGTTTTACTGCTGTATGTTGGTGCTTACTCGTTTAGTAGAGTTAACACTAATGCTTACCTGCCTCTGCTGACTCCTGTGCTTGCTGTTCTACTCTAGCTTCAGAGATGAACGTTGTGCAATTGCATAATTAAGCAGAATAGTTTGTAAAGACCTAATCCTTTATTTTCTATACATCTTATACTTACTTTATAAAGGTAGAAGTCTCAGGGTGTACAGCTTTCTTGTAAATAAAATTCTTTTTATTCTCTTTGTATGGTAATAAAACGCCTAGTTTACTTGTCTTGCACTTTCTACGTTCAATTACTTAGTAAGCGTTCTTCAAGTGATTATTTGTAGTGATCCCTGGACATATGTCCAGACTGTTCTGTTAAACCAAAATAAATTTAAAAAAGTGTATTTTAAATACTAAGACAACTGTAATTACTCTTTTTAGTCGTAAAAAGTATGCCGCTTACCTCCATATTGGAGGAACGATGTCCTACTATTGACATTATTTTTTCGATTGAAGATTAAAAAAAAAAACTGCTTGTTTTCTCAATAGTTTTTAAAATACAAGTAAAATTTATTATGTGAGATTTTTGTTCATTTTTTTATTAGAAAAAAAATTTTTTCAGGGTATTGGTTGGTTAAGCCTTTAGAACTCCTTATCCGAATGTGCTATCACGAAACTTTGAGATTGCCTTCACAATAAGACATAATTAAAGGCTTATTTTGAGAACAACAATCAGAAAAGAAAAAATACGGGAAACTTGCCTAAACTATTTTAAGTGCAGCTTTAACGATCCCTAAGAACCATTTACTGTAGTTATTAAGTCGTTAGAATATTAACTTGACAATCATGAACCTTTTGGAATTACACAGTAAAATTGAGATAGTATATAATTTCTTGCCATCATTACAAACAAGTATCAAAAACATATTTGATGCAGTCAAACTTCTATATTAGTAGTTGTACTAAAAGTATTTAAGTAAGGATGTAGTTGTCGTTCAAATTTAGCTAAGCGTTCAAAATTATTACTTCAAATAAAAATGAAATATAGTAAATCGAAGCAGATCTTGAATGTTAAAAAATATTTAGTAATAATTTAAATTCAAATTTGACTTATTTAATACGATCACCACATAATAAACATATTTGCATATATTTATCTTACTAATATATATAGAGCAAAGTCCTAAAAACCATTGTAATTGCTCACCACAAAAACTACTCAACTGATTTTGCTCAAATTTTGCATACCGGTTCTTAACATTTTCTAGATGGTTTTTGTATGGTTTTTATCTTAAAAAAATTCATAACTATAGCAATAAGTGAGCTTGGAGTTTCGCACAAATACACTAGCTTTTTACTTTAGTTCTATAAGATCTGCCAGGTAGCTAACAAGTGAAATCGAAGCTATCTGCAATAGAAGTTAGTGGATCTGATAATAATATTAACGAAAAAATTGCTGAATACCATAGTCTTTTACAGGCAGTTCATCAAGAATAAAGTTGTAAGTCATGCACCTAAGTATCCTGGCTACAAACTATACTTTCCTCTAATGGGCAAGCAATTTACGTTGAATTCCATCCTGAACCACCAAGATTACCGAGTGCCACGAATAAAAGGCATTTTGAATATCAAGGTCCCCAGCGTAATACCAGAAGACATCTAGTCATAGCACAATCTGCTCTAACAAGAAGGGATTTCGTGGCCGTTCGTTTAACCAACCTCATGCCATCAGAGGAAATTTTGCTTCAACAGCAAGCCAAGCAAGACAATCCTGAGGAATTCGGGCAGTCACAATGGCTGAAAATTTCATTAGCCTTCTCTCAGTAGTACATCCTAACGGCATTTTTCACAGAGGAGATATTCTTCAGGTCTCCGTACGCAGATACACCGAGAGAAAAAGTCAAGCTATATGGAGGTGGCTTTCTATCGTCGAGAAAAATAATACGGAATAACTGAAAGTATTACCACTGGCCCTTTTCACGGCCATCATAAGTATTTACGTTCCCTAATTAACCCTTAATCTCAGAAGTGCTTTTCAGGGCCATCTTACATTAAACTACTTTACTAACAAATACATTTTGACAACTATTTCTGGCAATAGTTGGTCCACTAAAAGACTATATTAAGCCGGCTACTATATAAGCAAGTCAGTCATTTACTGGCAGACGTCATGAACCTAGTTCTTTGCCACGAAGCTGGATACCTCGATCAGTGACAATCTTGAAGTACTCTCTTAACTCTTAGCATTTAACCAGAAATCACTGACTGCAACTAGCTTTTACGCTTAAGAGCGTTGTGATTTTACTCCCAACCAGTTTGGTGCTACGAGAGCAGGCTAGAGAAGACCACCCTGGGGTATTGAGGCAGTCACGTTTGCTGGGAACTATAGTCGAGAAATAGTTATGAAAGCTTACCGGTTTCTTAGAGGTCCATCAAACGTTGAACTAACTTGGTAATAAATGTATGACTACTTAAGAAAGTTGAAAAAAAATAGCCGTTATATTAGTATTACAGTACCAAATGAGTTTGAACCATGCTTATAATTGCAGGAGGGTGAATTTGAATGGAACCGCCCAATGCTTTTAGTGTACACTATTTTCGGCGTCAGAAAACTGATGCAGAGCATTTATTGAGATTGAAACAGCAGCGTCAAAAGTGACGAATGAAAAATCTATTAAGTGAGAAGTCAGCTTTTAATTATATCCCTGACAGCGATCAATAAAATCTACTAGATTCTTTAAATAAATAGAATATCCTGTATTTGTATATATTGTAGCAATAGAAGTTAGAGAGATTAAGCTTTAGGGTTTTAGTGCACTAATAATAAACTCGTGAGTTAAGAAAAAAAAAAAACTTTCATTATATATTTTCTGTTACTTTTAAATCTGTGCAGTGTTTACAAATAGACCTTCTCGGATAATAACTTTAAACGTTATTACTTTTTTTTTACTTTTAACAGATTATTCTTGAACCATGTAAACTACATGAATTTTAGAAAAAAATGTTGATTAGAAGTTTTTTGTACTTATAAGTGTCATGAATATATGTAAAATTCGTTACTTAAAACGTGTTATATTACGCGTGAACACACTACGGTGTTCGATTTACTGAGTCCCGGGCGAAGCTGAGACAGGGAGGCTGCAAGTTCATACATGTATCCATTTTTTTCTATACTTTACAGCTATTTTTGAGAACTATGCTTAATAGGCTCTGTATAGCCGTCTTTCTCTGCACATATTTGCAATCTTCATTGGTATATCAAAAAACCACCACAGATGTATAGTGATAAATTATTTACACAGTAATCAGCACCTTATTTGACATGGATTCGAAGCGATTGAACCATGATTTAAAATACGGACAAAAAATATTCCTGTCACCGAGGTGCAAGTAAAGTGTATAAGGATCGAGTTTTGAACTTTGAAGCCTGCGTCACCAAGCTAGAACCACAATCCAAACTACCATGCTACCATAGCCGCTTTGTAAATATATATATCATTTAAATGCTCAAATTTAATATCTAATAAAAAAAAAATTATCACATATCATTGCACAGATAAAGCAACAAATAAACTAGTAAACAGTGGGTGCTTAAGTACCGAAGTATTAGGTTATACTTCTATGACATTCTGTGGCAGACAGTATATAAACGTAAATATACCTTCTTAGACACGATACTGCGTACAAAGTAGTTGTAATTATTGTTGGAATGAGTACGTATACACTAATAGAGCATGATTTAAGTGAATATATTTGTATTTTANAATATATTAAAAATGATAATTTATTTATAATCAACGGTTGTAAATGAAAAAAATTAAAAATATATAAAAACAGCTTACTTTCACTACGCATGGCTGTTGACCTCGTTGTAACCTGAATAAAAATTAATCTACTGTTCTAATTTGGTCTGGATCCATCTATTGTAGCTTTGAATGAAGTATAGATGTATAACATACATTAAGGCTGGATTAACTGTGCCCAAACTTTCAGATTAATACTAATAAATCCAGCCTGGATCCAGATGCTGCATATTATTCACAGTGTTATTTATTGTACAAAAAAACATTTGACATCCATATTGTAGAAATTATGTAATGTGTTAACAAATTATCAAGTATTCTTATTTCAGGCCACACGTGGGAACAGTAATGTAATGAACAACAAACGTAGTACCTATTTACCACTACCTAAGTACTTGGCAACTGGCAAGCATAAACCTGCCCATTTCCTTAAGTGTACGATAGTTCTTGCTATCTGCACTGTTTTCAGCCCATTTTCTTGGCCTTATTCCTATCCTAAAAAGTGTTGCAAATAGCATTTTCGATGTGTTTTTCAGCTAGGCTTTTTGGTTTTATTATTTTGTTTTGGAAAAAGTTGATACTCAGAGCTCACAGATGTTTTTTTTTAATTTGAATGTTTCATCATCGATCGAAATAACAGCATGGAATTGCAAAGTACCTGGTTCTAATTTTGCTTTATCAAATCGAGATTTGTTTTGGAAAAAGTTGATACTCAGAGCTCACAGATGTTTTTTTTTAATTTGAATGTTTTATTATCGATTAGAATAACAGCATGAAATTGCAAAGTACTGGGTTTCAATTTTGCTTCATCAAATGGAGATTTGAGTTTAATTCTACATTTTTCATTCGACTCTTTACTCAAATGAGAAACTTTTGTTTCTTTGCAGTAATTCTTTGGGCAGTCGTACAAGTTTTTTGCTGTTAAAATTCGGTTATTAGAGAAAACTTGAAGACTTGCACGTTTTGCACCTCTCTTAAAGTTGGCTCCAACACCGTCACATGCTCCCTTTCCATGAGCAGTAGCAAAAAAATGCCATCCACAATCAATTTTTAAATCTTTTTTGTGAAAAAGTATATTTCTAAAATTGCTCTTATTTTCGAAATGTTGACTGGCCCCATCAGTTATATTAAAAATTTTCTTCACTACAAACTTAGATTTCCAATAATTTATTATAACTCTTTGATACTTAGATACAGCAATTGTATCATGACAAAAAACGAGCCAAAAATGACAAATCTTTCCCAAAAAAAATGAAAAAAATGACCCATAAGCCCTGAGCTTTGTAACTACATGTAATCGACCACGCTGAAACCGATTCTGACATCCAAATTGACCTATCACGTCCAGTTTTTTTTCTAACCTCAAAAAACGAGCCAAAAATGACAAATCTTCCCAAAAAAAATGAAAAAAATGACCTATGATCCCTGAGCTCTGTAACTATATGTAATCGACCACGCTGAAACCGAATCTGACA
>NW_019379744.1:287119-313176 GCF_000648655.2 Copidosoma floridanum
TCTGGTAGTCCATAATCTTTACATGATTTTTCTTCAAATTTGAAAATTTTATTAAAATGTAATAAAGCAACGTTTTGTTTATCATCTTTTAAATCTTTAAAAAAAAATTAATTGGAGTGATTGCTAAATAGACTTACCACAAACGTCTTCAGATATTAAAAACCATGCGAAAAATTTTCTCAGTTGATCTGACAGCATAATGTTACAAGCTTCTTTAAATATTTTATGTATTTGAGAGTCGTGTTAAACTGAACGCAAACCAGCAGTATCTCTTAACAAACTGTTATGTATTTTATTAAGCGTTTTTTAACTTTTGGAAGATTGAGTTCTACTACCCAGATTCAAGAGTAATAAAAAAAAAAAACACTCAGAGTCCTTAGGTGACACTGTTTCTAATTGCCCTATTGCTAAATAACGTGTAACTGTTTCTCTTCTAACTTAAGTTTTAACCATTAATTTGAAACATTATTATTGTGGAATATTCACGTATCTAATTTTTTTTGAGAAACTATCTATTAAATTTTATTTAAACCGAGCCACTAATGCAACTAAAAAGTTTTCTATAGCTTTTAACATATTCTTTTTTTTAATTACTACATTTCGCTTATTTTCGATATTACTGGTAAATTAAATACAGAATGACTACGTCTGTACAGAGGAATCTCTTACAATTTGCCATAGTGCTTCCATGGGGCTTACATAGCGGTCATTCACATAATCTGATATTTTATCAAAAATTTCTATATCGTCTTTTTCATCACTCGTATCCGTTTTTGTTATTTTACGTGATGCTTTATCTTTTCCTTTCTGAATATAGTTAAAAAATATACTTTATACTTTGAATAGATGCACTGTAACGGAATTCACCGACAGTACAGTAATTAATCTTTTACAAAACCTATACATTTGGAATCCTCGTACACACATAGAATTACTTAAACATATTATAGTTGACATCTAGTAATTATAGCGGAATAAGCGGCTTAATAAGCAAAGCGAAGCGTCGAGGAGAGTTAGCATAAGGTAGCAGTTCGAGCTAGGAGTTGATAGTGAGTGGTAGGCTCGTACCCTATAGCTTACTGTCCTTCTTCTATCGCTCTACCAAAACCAAGCAAATAGACTTATGTCGTATAAGACAAGCGCTGTCTATCATTGTAAAAAATTATTACCTTTTGTAATATTTTGAGATTAGTAAAATTGAAAAAATGACAAATTTAAATCTAATTATGGAGTACTTTTATCTCATGTTTGCTTTTGGTACCTATATATATATATATGAATGTAGTAGAAACGACTTTTGGGCTCGTACCCTGAATTTCGTTCTTTCATTCATATGCTTCATACCTTTCTATTACTTCTTTTCGCAAAAATTATATATGTCACTATGTAGTGATGGAAATAATTGTTACTACATCAACGAAAAGATAACAGTGAAAGCAACTGGAACTTGTAGAAAGGAATCGACTTGAAGAGCACAAGATCAGCACAACTTTTTTCGGCACACAAAACCTTTCCGAAATTGCTCACGTGGAAGCACTCGTATTGCTGACACCAAAAGCATTTCAATCATGTCCCTACCCATGCCTAATCATCTCTTGGATGGTTACAAGACATATAATTTATCCATAGTATGAATCTTGCTCCGTGTTTGATGCAGTTTATACAACTCTTATTTATTGAACCTTATATTTTGATGAGATAGTATAAGCATGTCAAATTTAAATTTGTACACACCAAAGTTAATTTTCTCTTCTACTACACACATACGCAAGCATTGATCCATATTCCGGTAAAATAGTAATTAAGGCCAAGGCTGTTAAAATTCTAAGAAATCCATGGGCAAGGTAGGCCGTTAAACTGAGTCAATACCGTAACAAACATACATTGAAGGTGCGCAAAGGCCTTGAAGAAGCTTAATGCACAATACTCAACATTAATGTGGCAATTATATTTGGTTAACTAAAATGGATTGTATGATACTAACACTAAATTATCAACTAAAGTTGTTTTATTTCTATTTTTAATTCTATAAATGTAATTATCACATTTATTGTCACTTCTTTTGTAATTTGGATATCCATTTTTGTAAAAACAGTATTATTAGTCAATTTTTTTTGAAACTTTTTCATACAAATTGAATGATGACTGGTAAGACATGGACTAGCTTTATCATGAGGTCCATGAAGTTTGTGCTTGATAACTAATTTTTGTATTTGTAAATTAAGTGAAATTTCCGCTCGAATGTATTTTTCTATGTCTATGGTGGTTAATAATTTATTGTTTATATGTAATGTTACTATAATATAAAAATAAGGTAATTTTTTTATTGAAATTCAATGGTACAAGCGTAAGCAAGAACTTTTCAGAAAATATTGTGTTTATAGTTACATCGTCTAAAATTAATTGTAATTTTGTATAAAATAAGCTAACAATAACATTCAGTATATCATTCGGAGTAATACTTCCAGGAAAGTTTTTTTTTAATTTTCTCTATTTCTAACCATTTAGGGTAGTAACATATAACAGTAATAAAAAAATTAAGTCACAGAAACTTTTGCATTATGACTATTGCATAATGATAATATTATTGTATTGCTTTCTATCATAATGTATGTATGCAAAAAAATTGTTGCATTTATCTTTCAGCATAGAGTATGAGACCTAAAATTTTACTATTTCGTCGATAGAAAATTCAAAATAAGTAATACTGAAGCAACGTAAGATTATCTGTCTTTTTTAAAAATTTTTGTCTATCACGTGAACTTCATTCTTCATCTCTTACTGAAAATAATAAAGGAAACACCATAGGATTGGTATGCTGTATTCAGCAAACAGCATCGATTATGCAACCTATAAAGGTGTTGATAAATCAGATAAAGATATTCATATAAAATTTTCCGTAAAAATGTTAACTACTACTTGTGAAAGCTTGCCACGTCATGCATTTGAATTAAAAATAGGTACAATAGTAATAAAAATTCAAAATTTAAGTATATCAGACGGCACATGCAACGGTACACGATTGCGAATTACTCAATTGTTAAAGTATAACGTAAAAGGCAAAATAGGTACGGGAGAAAAAATTGGTAACAAAATTTTTATTTCAAGGATAACATTAAATACCAGAACAACTTCATGATTACCTTTCATTTTATATAGAAAACAATTCTCATTAGCTGTAGCATTTGCTATGACTATGAACAAGTTTAAAGTCAAAGTCGTGATAATTTTTTATTATACTTTGAAAAACCTTCATTTTCTCATGGTCAATTATACGTGGTTTTATCGAGATGCAAAAATAAAAATGGAGTTTTTGTTCAAATCAATAGAGGAAATATTTTAAATATAGAAAATATAGTTTTGAAAAAAATTTTTGATTATAAGTAACAATGTTTCTAATAAATACAACATGATATCAATATTCTTATTTGTACAAACAAAATTCATTACCTAATAATTCATCCCATGAATGTATATTGCGTTAATCTATTGTAGCAATTTAAACTTTAATTTAAAACAGAATAGAAGTAGACCTAAGTCTTGGTGGTTTTAAAGTATTTCATAAGTTGACTTATAAAATAAGTCATCTTGATGCCAAACCTTTACGGTTTGTATTAATAATAAACTAAATGCAATTTACGCTTCGCGCAATGACCCCTCATAAATCAATTATGGCTTTCAATTTTTTTTTAAAGATGAGATAAATCATAGCTATGAGAAAGTCTTATCTTAAAGTAATTTAGTAATAGAGCAGATTGAAAATAAAAGATTAAAATATACAATACGAACACGTCCGTATACATATCAAGGTTCGAGAAAGATGGTATGATCCTTGTCAGATTTTCCAAGAGTAGTGGGAGGGGGGGCGGTAAGGGGTCACAAAAAATTACGTGGATTGTCTATGCAATGTGTTAAAGTAGAAGAAAACGACGGGTTCTTACTTTATTTTGTAAGGGGAAGTGAGGGGGAAGGGGGGGTGAATAAGGGTCTGTGGGATTTGTGTGGAAAGCCCTACGGAGACAACCTTATAATGTACGACGATTTATATATATATAACAACTTTTATGTACACAATTTCAAAAAGTATATGAAAGCGTACGTGATTGATGCTAGGGTGACGATAGAGATGTTATCAGCTTAGAAGACAATTTTGGAATTATCAAAAGATTTGATGAAAGTGAGCAGTCTCGTACTGGCCAGCTTGGTAACACTCCATGCCATGGCTGTACTTCGTACTTTACTTACTTTTATTATGATTTTGTTAATCATTTACTTAATACTATAATACTTTGAAACTGTCCCTACTTACCGGACATCTCCATTTCAATGATAATTGCATACCATTTGATACATCGCAGTAAGTTTGGGTTCTTGTAGTTGTTGTTTCATAAAAATATGTCTAGATTAGTAAATTGTCTGTCATTAAGCTTAAGTAAAAGTAAACCTTTGTACTTAGATAGCCAAGCATCCAGTGACTTCTTTTTGACTTAAAGAAGGTGCTATTTCTCAATGTTTTATACAGTGAACACCAGTGGCATGTTGTGTACATAAGAACGTATAAGAAGCAGGTATTGTTTAATTTTCTTTTTTTATGAACATAATGCATGAGCTTATGCTATTGCACATCAGGAGACAAAAGCATAAGGCATTATCAGGAGATGAGGCAAACTTAGCTAAGATCTTCATTTCCAGCTTGCTGACCAACAGAATTTTTTGCAATCCTGATTGTATAAAAAAAAAGATAGCTCATCGTGTGCTATTTTTATACCATATCCATGTCATAGTTATATTCAATTGAAGTAAACATTATTTTAAACATAGTGATACTACAAAAATACATTATAATTGACTTGTCAACTTAAATGACAGATATCATTGTAAAACGTCATCAAACAATTCATAAAATAAAGAATCTCCTTATTAAAGCCTTGAAATGAGTTCTGAGATGGATTGTGCTTCTAATATTTTGCTTTGAGAATATTAATTTTATAGTTCGAGCCATAAGTTGCCTTTACACTTTTATCAGCTTTAGAGATACAAAAAGCCAAGTACTTTATTCCAACAAAGCTGTTTTGGCACTAGTTACGTTTATAAAAACGTCCTGAGAAATATAAGAATTCATAGAAGATCCAAAAATAAAAATCTTTATTACCTTTTTCAGATAAATATAGTTAAAAATAACTTTACATTTTTTTACTTATGATATTTACTTTGGCTATAATATTTTGCCTTTGAAACGGCGTAATGCGATTGCAAATTCAATGCCTTGATCGCAGTCTCTGCAAATCAGGTAGAGATGTCAGACCATTTTAGTCTGAAATGGCTATTATTATTATTTTTAAAAGCGAAACTGACAATCACAATGTTAAACAATACTTCTAATATATTTGTAGTATATGTATACGTACACAAACTCATGCGATTCTTTGTAACTGTTTACTGTGTTACGTGGGAAAACCGAAAGGTAAGGAGGTGCTTCGCGAGAATGATCAAAACCTTGGAACCTTAAAGACTTTTATTTAAGATAATTATTTATAAGGCAAAGACGCGTGTGTGTTCCCGATTAATTGCCCGATCTCCCCGAGTGTTCTCTTCGTACTCCTCGTCTGTCCGAGTCTTCTCTTCGTTCTCCCTGTCTGTCTGAGTCTTCTCTTCGTTCTGCCAATTTTGAAGCTTGCCAGGCCTTATATTACCTCGTTCCCCTCCCGACGGTACCCTCTTCATAAGGTAGCTTCGTGGTCACCAGGGGGCGTTAGTGTGATATGCCTAGCATATCGTACGTAACAACTGCAATATTCGCTCTTTAAAACAAGACATCTATAATGAACAATTAAAATATTGTAATGTTCCTTGTTCGAAGCTTGATAATTGTTCAAATTTATGGCTTGAATTACTTGTCTGTTAAAACTACACATTTTAAAATATTAAGTTACCGAGAAATTGTTAGACAGTGTGTCTTACAGTTGCATGTATTTTACAAGCATTTCTAAAAATTCAGTATTCTCGATTTGGCTTCCAAAAGTAATACATTAAGAAATTTTAGTTACTTATAGCCAACAGTCCTTATTTTATTTGTACAGACCATTAATAAAGCATTAAATACAAAAAAAGCCGTTTGCATGACCAGATACCATTTCAGAAAAAAATAACATTGTTTTCATAATAAAAAGTGATTACAAGGCATACATATTTAAGAAAAACGTTGGTAAATTTTTTTTTAAGGTTCTATGCATCCACACCACTTCTATAACATTATTATTTATAATACCCGCAATTATTTATTTCACCACAATTTGATTATAGCTAACAAGTACTTTATACTGTAGACTGTAAAGTCCATTGTTGATTTTAATTACTTATGACACAGGGCTAGATGAGAAATACTCAGAATTACAACGTTGTTGTGTAACAAGACTTAAAATAAAAAAAAAATACTAATCACGAAAATGCGTCACTTGTTAAAGTACTTAATAATTATTGACAAAATTCTGTTAAAAAAAAGTAAATTGTACTAAAGGAGAATAAAAAAAAAAAAAATTAGCAAAAAGCTTACGCATGATGATTCGTACCTTTTTCGGTAGGGTTAAGTTTGTCAGAGGATTGGGCATACTTAATAATTAATAGCAAGGTTTATTGGTACAGTAAGGAGGACATGAGTCTTTGAGTATTGTTCATGAGGTGAGAGATTAAACCTTAATATTAGACACTGTGATAGAACTGTATTAAATTATAAATAGTTAATTATACTTCAAACTTGAATCACAATTACTTTTTTGACATCAGATAAAGTTATTAGTACATCATACATATAATTCCTGAATAAGATACATTATTCTTAAATATCTATAACAGAACTAAGGATTTTAGTAAACGTACCTCCTGCAACTATAAGTATTTAATTTGTTATTTCACCTTGGTTAGCGATTTAAAACTTTAGCAGCAGCCATTTATAATTTTTTTTTATAATACGAGTAAATTTAAAATTTTCTATATTTCTACTAAAGTTAAGATTTTGTTATTAGAAAGTACCTCAACAAGTTAGTTTAAATAAAAATTCATATATGAGTGGCGTTAGCTCAGTGGTAAGCGTACTTGTAACTTATGCAACACTGTTCTACGAGCCATGGGTTCGATGACCGGTGAATGCAGTTTTTTTTAAAACTGTTTTTATCAGGAAAGGTTCCTTTGAAATCCGAGCTATTCCAGGGCGAATTTCTCCGTTGAAATTTCCTTCAGAGGAATTTCAGGGTTTCTTCCTTGCCCTACAGATCTTCGGGCCTGGTTCAATGCGAAACAGTGTTAGGGCTAAAGGTAGGGATTAGCGGATCTGATGCGCCGGGCAGGGATCACTGGCCTTACTGGTGAGGAGTGGTTCCTAAAAGATGTGTCTTCTCTGGGGATGCTAATAAGCCTGAATTTAATGATTTGGCAGAGAGCGCCAGCTTAAATGGCGAGGAGTGGACGTCCTAAAGGATGGAGTCCTTTCTGGGGAAAAGCTACACAGTAGCAAGTGGATCCAATGCACCATTGGTGCCGAGAGTGTCAGCTTATTTGGCAAGATGTATCACACGAGATACTCACACTGTTTAAATGGATTAGGTATAATATCAGTAAAAAGGGTTGGAAATGGGTGTGGCAATACACCCCTACATATGGGTGGTTATTGGGTACCCTTGACAACTAGGCTAGTACACTGTCACGGTAATCCGGTAAAAAAAAAAAAAACCTTTTTTATGTGGAATACTCTATTGAGCAGTTTGGTGAATTTCATTTACTAAAAAATTAATTGTTAAAAGATAACTTGATTTATCATTCGTTAAGTACTTGACGACGAAATTCTGGTAAACGTGTGCAAAATTTATTCTTCGCTGATAGTAATCACTCTTTTAGCAGTGCCTTCACATCATCTTCTATTGTTTTAGTTTCTTCTGCAATAGTTCTCTTGACTTTTGGTGTAGCTTCAAATATTATTTCTCTCTTAACAGTTTTTAATTTTTTAAGCTATTGAATTCTCTATATAAGTGGTCGATATCGTAACAACTACTTTACCTTTCCTTAAACTTTTATTTGCTGGAACTATTTTAGTGTCTGATGCTATATTTAATCCTTAATCCAAAACATCAGGAAAAATAATTGCCAACGTTGCTGATCTGGCTTTAATTAGCTTGAAAATTATCGATGATTGTAGTGGTATAGATTGATCTTTAGTTATACTTTGAGTATCATTTACTTGTGACAACAAAATCCTTGTAAAAAAACCAAGCGTAAAGGGTCTCGGGATTCCTAACAGAAGCGAAGCTGCCTTACACATGTGGCAGCGAAACATCATCCAACATTAATAATACTAATAATGTTTGTAGAGACACACGTTCATATACGTGCTAGAGCATATGCAAGTGTCTACACATCCACGGATACATTCACTCACACATATACATATTTCTGGGACAAATATCTTATAATTAATTATCAAATATGTAAGTATACATTGTTTGCTAAAAAAAATTAACTAAGTAAAAGCCTATAATGCAAATTACATAATCTTCTAAGATAACTAAATTTTTGTTATTAGGGATGCTACAAAAACAGAGACGGTGCCTCAGCCTACAGATGATGTATGCCCGTGGGAAACAGCTCAAACAGCAGTTACTCCTAGACAAAAATCATTAACTAGAGCTAGAATACATAAGTCACATCAGCTTTTTTCTGTGCATCCTAAATCAGCAGCCTCAACTTTGTCATTAGTTAAAGTGTCTTGTCAAGACTCCGAGAAAGAGTTCAACTTGTTTTCTTCGTCTTCAGACGTTAGTGTAGGTGTGAAAGAGGTCTCAAATCAGCTCCATGAATGTAATAGTATCTTTGCAGCTGCTAATACCTCTTATCATTCAAACTATACACATCACCGTTATTTTCATGATTATCATGAGCAGCAATATTCAGGAGCACTTTCACTCAATCCAGATCAAACGCAGACTAATTTTTCCATTGGCTTAGCACAGAAAATAAGCTCCAAAAATCAATTGCCAGAAACTTCAAGAGCAAGTATTTCATCCTGTTATTTTTCTTCATCTCATAATTCTTTGGACTCGTCATACAATCAGAGACAACAGTTACGTCATCAAGCAGCTAGCATTACTGAAGTATTAATAACAAGCCCTGTAAATACTATACCTCACAAGATATTAGAGGATTCTCTGAAGTTGGAAAAAATATCTCTGTAAGTATGTGCTGCTGTAAGGTTTTTATATTTTTACTATTTACATAGATATTGTCAGACGAGTCAGACTTCCAGATAAATCAATCATATTTTTAGTTTTTATAAGTATTTTTTCAGACTCAATGATGGTAAAGTTAGAAGAATTTCTAAAGCTTAGAATAAGAGACTCATACAAACTGTATCATGATTTATCTGTTTATTTTACTTTGGATTAAACGTAACAAATATTCCAGAACTATTTCCGAAAATAGTATCTGTGCAGTTGGGGTAAGCAGGTAAAAAGTTGTAAGTTATAATAACGGCATTATTTCATTCCCCACGTATACAATTACGTCCTAAATCGATATACCTTCGTTTTCATTACTTTTCATAGCCACCTTGTACAAGAATTCTTAGAGTATTAATTTCAAATCTAAGTTTCTAACAGTTTACTACTATTAATTTATTTGAACTTTACACAATAAAGTTTTTTTGTGCTAATTTTAAACATCTTCATGCAGTTCTTAATATTAGGACCACTTCATTAATACTTGTAAGTCAATTTATTACGTCCAAAATGATACGTATACCATCTTCTTTTTTGATTAAATGAATCTTTATCTATAGTTTTAAGGTTCTAAGAACAATAAAATCTTCCCGTAACAAAAATGCATTATTTAGATTTACATGATATCTACCTGTACCGTTAATTTCGGAAAAAAACTTTCTATAATACTTTTAAGTGTTAATCACAGTTTCCTAACATAAAAAATATTCAAATTTTATCGAAATCTATGTTTATAAATGTATGGAAAAATTCAATCTCAAATTCGTAATTAATAGTCCTAATTACATTTTTATAACAAGTTTAGTGCAAATCAGTGGTTTTTTAAAGGGTTTTTTAGCCATCTATAGTCGTAAATCTGTCATTTTAAAAAGGCAATTACCCCATTAGATTTGCAGTATGTAACCCAAAAAATCACTGCATACCAAATTTCGTAAAAACAGGTTAATGTATACAGCGGATTATGTATTCGAATGCTTAAAAAATATATATATTTATATCCACATACATATAAGACTATTAATTAAGGTGAGGCTCACCAAGATTTTTCCCCACAGCTCCTCCATGCACTCACACGGCCCCAAAGACCCACCTAAGTATACAAGTAAAATTTGCTTGTTTTTTTTTTTTTTTTTTATTTCAGTAAACTCAGTTTTCCAATGAGACACTCAAAGCCCCCCACAGACTCTTTACACTGCCCCTATGGTCATTCAACGCAAGTTTCTTACATCCTTCACACCACCCACACCCCCGACAAGAATAGTACATGTCAATAAGCTCTCGCACTATTTAAAAAAATAATCTTTTTAGTGTGTTATTTTTTATGAATTATTACTACCATGCGATATTTGTGACTTTCATATTTCCGATGAGGCACACAGATTAACTGTAAAGTTATAAATAATGTTAAAAAATTTTTCAAATTAACTATTTAAATAAGTTTTTAACGTATTGTTAACTGTAATTTTCTTAACTTGTCAACTCTTTATAAAGTATCATAACCACACGATATCCATCATTTTCAGGCCATGCACTAGGCAGACAGATTAACTGTCTAGTTATAAATGATGTAACAAAAGATTTTTATTTAAATAATTACACAGTTTGAATGATTGCACTTTTTAAAATTATAATCTTATAATGATGACGAAATTCATAAAAATAAAGCTTATATGATACACGTTACAACTTTATGTAATGTAAAAATTTTTAAATGCTAATAAAATAATAATAATTGTGTTAGTCAATGCTAGTAGTCCTACAAACGTCTCAATATACAATCTAGGAAGTGTAAGATTTATTGAAAAGACAAGTTAATGTACATAGAAATGTAAGTATATCATTAAACTATTAGTACGTTAACATTTTTAAGGAACGCCTTTTAAAAAAATTTATTAATGAAGTTACTATTGGTCATTAAAATATAAAAACACAATGAAGAAGAAAGTTAATTTTAATGTGAATCATAGGTTATCATTATAACACTGAAACATATTTTCAGAAAAATCAAGTGAACATTTAATAATAAAAATGTATATAATAAAGGAAAATAAAAAATATTTTTGTACTAAAATTTGTGATTAAAACAGTTTCGAGCTAAAAGTTACAATTTAATTATGTGGGGTTGGCGTGCAAAATGGGTAAGGGGCAAATCACTTCTATAATACAGACACACAAAAACGGACGTATATATTCCTATACCATAGAGTAATTTTTGAGTGTTATTCCACATGACCCCCCATTTCCATTTCCACCCTTATGCCCCCCTTTGAATAAAATAATATTCTAACAGTTTTTACGCAATTTTTGTTGGGTTCTATTTTAGGTTGACACCCTCCACCTCTCCTTAACACCACTCCTCCGCTTAATTTTAAAGAGCCACCCCTCAGCCCATCATCCACCCCCTTAGCTCTCTCTAAATAAGGTAAGATTTGATCAGTTTTAACTATATTTTTGGGGTTAAACTTTCGCTTAGCTCCTTCTCCACCCCCCTACGCTCCCCTTATGATTTTATTACTCAATAACCCGATAACCAAATAAGCCTTCCTTGTAACTGAAAAAAACTCTCTTAAGCCTTTTATCAGCAGCATCTTAAATGAAGTGAAATTATATCAGTAATCAAGTCATTTTTAGTTTAATTACATTTTGCACTCTAACTTTTATTTCTCCTCACACTTTTTAAAAAAACCTCTGAGCCCTGTCACAATTTTTTAACATCCACTTTTTACCAGTCCTTTGCTTTATGTTATTTTTTCTTATACGCGTGTAATAATTAGCTAAGCTGTATAATTTGTTAGCACTTTTTCATACTGTTCGTTTTAATTTAATTTTGATTGGGCTGATTTTTTTTTAGTCCCTTTTTGCCACCCCCGCCTCATATTCTTATAACCTTATATTCTTATAACCAGATCATCGAACACAATTTTAAAGAACTCCCTATAGTCGCCCTTTAGTTGCATCTCTAAATAAGGTAAAATTATATCAGTATTCATGTCATTTTTAGTTATATGACTATTTTTACCTTTTATCTCAACTCTCCTTTCAGTTTTAAAAAAGCCCCTTATTTCTAGCAAATAATAACATATTTGGACTGCCGTTAAGGTAGTGCTATGGTGCGTTGATTTTTTTTTCGTAAATTTTCTAAAAACTTTTTATTCGCATTATACGTATAAGAATATGACATTATATTTTTATACTTATTTAATAACAACGTATAATTTTATAAGATATTTAAACTATGAACCAAGCCTGTAACCCTATTAACCCCGAAAATATGAAAATTATGTTTATTGAAATATGTCAATTAATGTGAATTGTCACGAATCTATAGTCAAATAATAACTTTATTGATTTAATACATTTATTTATTAGTTTAATTAACTGTACAAAAATAGTACGTACAATTGTTAACATGTAATAATGTAAAGTGATTAAATTTTCTTTATCTACTTTAGATAACGTCAAAAATTTCTTTTTAAACAATACTTTCTACTTCTAAATTTTTATCACATAATATTGTAATTGAAACTCCATTTTTATTTTTGCATCTTGATAAGGTGACATAATTCACTACGTAAAAACTGTAGTTTTTTTACGTTTAACCTGATATTATTAAAACTTTGATCTCGAAATCAATTGATGGTCATTAAAAACGCTAGGACTAAAGGAAATAGTTTGCTGTATAATGTTAGAGGCAATGATGACAAATTTCCTGAATTAAGAGTTATTTTCAGTATAAGAACTTTCTTTCCAATTTTTTCTTCAGTTACAGTTTTTGCTTTAATATTGTATGTAAGTAATTTTTAAATTTGTTATATTATTGTACCGTTGCGTAAGCCATTAACTATAATTAATATTAATTATTATTACGTAGTAACATAACAATTTCTACAATTTTGAAAGAAAGCTCATGCAGTGGTAAGCTCCCACGAGTTTTGTTTAGAACTTCAATTAGCAAATTTATATAAATATGGTCATCAGATTTATCAACACCCTTGTACGTGTCATAATCGATGCTATAATATTTTTTTTTGTTTTTCCTTTTACGTAATTTAAAATTTTATTATCAGAAGCGTAAGTATATTTTTTATGAGAAGTAAGTATAATGCTATTCATTAAAAAGCTATTATCTTTACCAAAAATATCGGAACAAATATTAGTTTTTTTTTATTTATTTAGTACTTCAAACAACTTTTTCTTTTTAAATATCAAATAATAATTTTAGATATGTTTTGTCGGTTAAACGAATATTAGTATTCAGTTTCAGAATACGAAGCAATGACCTACGATACACTGATTTAATACTTTCTTGTATGATCGTGCTTCTATTACTATTTTCTTAAACTGGAAGAATCTGCCGGAAATCGCCTTTGAAAACAATTAGTTTATGGCCAAAATAGATATTTACTATACCTTAATCACGTAATGTTCTTTCAACTATTTTTAAAGCTTTTTTCTGGATGATAGAAGCCTTGTTCAAAATATTTTGATTTTTCTCTTCAAATTTTTTTTTAGACTTTAATTTCAGGAATCAATTTTCTACATTGTTAAAGTATAATTGTAAACAAAATGTTTAATGACTGGTCATTTCTTTTAGAAGTAATATTGATGCTATACTAGTTTATATTCTAAATAAAACTTTTTTTCTACGGAAAATGAGATAATCAACTTACGTTTTATACAAAAATATTTTTCCTAAACCTCCTGGGCCATCAATAAAAAAAATTTTATCTGTTTGTTGACATACAATTTCGAAAATCGTGACTTACGATAAGAGAGATTTATTATCACCAGAGGGTATAACGAACATTTTCTTATTCTTTTAACTTCCTTAAACATTTTTATTCGTACCTAATAAGGGGCTCGATGACAATTTTGTATTAAGATGTTAAAGTTTAGTGAAAAAAACCTATTTGACCTTTTATCCAAAAACACTTCATAGTTATTAAAATCATTAAAAATGTTTTTCAAATTTTATCTCCTAAGATATTTTCTGTAATTGAAAACAACGTGAAAAATAATCATCTTAATTTATAAGAGGTACTGATTGTATTTATGCTACTCCTGTTTCAACTCTCAAACTACTGTTCAAAAAATTTTTCATTCTTTTAACTTGAAAATCTTACTGAAAAAATAAAGTATTCATCTGATTCAAAAAATTGGGGGGTAAGCGAGCGAAGTAACCAGGGGGCAGAGCCCCACTAGTCTATATATACTAGCATATACATTTAAATATTTGATACCGTGACTTATCTATGGAACTTGTATCCTTTTATAGTATAGCCTTTGCATGCAAATGAGATATATACGGAAAATGAAAAAATAACGAGAATAAAAGCAAGTAATAAGGAAATAACAGAAATTACAATTAAAATAGTGGAAATAAGCTGCCACATAAGTTTTTGAAAAAAGTAAAGGACTCTAATACGTTACTTCGCTTACTTTCACAAGTGTCCATCTTATTCTTTTTGTTTGCTAATTTCTTGCAATTATTACCGCTATTAACGGATCATATAAACGGATAGCATTAAGCTCACGCTGGCTATTTTGCTACCCCTCATCCATATAACTTTTTTGAAATATTTGTGAACGCCACTGTTGACTAAAAAAAAAAAAAAAATTAAAAGTAACGAAAACATGTTTTTACTACTGTTTAAGCCCATGTCGATTGAAATCCTTGTTAGATTTATAATCTTGCGGAAAATTTTTAACCACACTCCTATAACCCCTCACCCCCAAGACTAAGATCCTTTCACTCCTATTACAGGTTTGCTCAGCCTGAATTTGAAAAAAAAGTTGGAGTCTCATATTTGAATGAGGGAAAATAATTGATAAAATTAAAACTGTGAACAAAATCAGTCATGAAATATTAGCAGAATATTAGATAATAGGAGTTGATTATCAAGTATTTAGTAATTGGCTAAGTAAGAGTTTAATAAAGCAACTGATAGGAACGTAGACCGTTGTTAACATATGTTAGATGAATTCTTAAACGTGCGTAATCAACACCGTATAATGTGGAGCAGTCATTCTTTGCATAGAGTAAGTCGAAAGCTCATTAGCAGCATCAAAGACAAAAAGCGTTGCAATTCATGCTCATAAGAAAATCTCCAGAGCTTCCCCACTCTGCTTCTCCTTTAGGAGAACTTTCTAGTTTGACGACTTGCTGACAAATAATTTTTTTATGGGTTGGAGCCTTCTCATGAAAAAATTCTAGGTAATCCCTACCTTTTTTACTTACATGTGCATGTGTATAGTTCTTCCACTTGCAGTACGAGAAAATAGGAAAGTGATGAGCATAGGAGCCGTCATTCTTCACTTTAACTTAATTGGGAGCACATTGGCAGCAGCAGAGACAACGAGCTTTATAAAGCCTGAACAGAGGGTCTCTATAAGATGCAACTAAAATTGGGGACAGAATGCAGTCTTTGACTTGGTGAATTAGCAGGAACAACACCAAATTATCTATACACTTTATTTCAATAGTAAAACCTTGTATATACAAAGGTCTTTCTTTTTATATTCCTAACAATTAATGGCACTCTCTTTCACAGTGCAGCGTACACGTTACTTGACCGAAAGTTGTTCTTTTTCTGCGTCAGTCCACGTGTCCACCAGATTTTCTCTCTCAATGTAATGGCTATACGCTTGCGCCACCTGTACATGTAAAGCCTTATTCACAACACTCCCTCAGCCTTCGTGTACTAATAAACTAAGCTTATTAATCCAGCAGGCAAAGGAAAATTATACGCTCTTGTGATGTAAAAAAACGAAATGACGTCATTAAAGACACTTATGTACAGAATAAAATAGAAAAATAATGAATAAGAAATGTACTTAAACTTTGAAATGTATAGATAAAGCCAATTGACCACCACGAAAATTATTTGACTCTTAATGGATCCTTATCTTACTCTGTGCTGCTTTTACATCTCCTTTTTACTTACTCATCAGTGTTGGTGTCTGTAAACAAAAGAAACAAAAAACAATCATATCATAAATTTCAACTTCCCTGTACTTTTCTTCAACAAAATCTTTTCTCTTTGTTCACTCAAAATTTAACTCGTAACTTAATATGCGGAGCGGCTAGTAGAGGTTTGGTCATAATATCTGCAATAGTTCAATTTTTTGAGACCCAATTAACTCTAACCTTACCTTTAGATACGCTATATTTGATGAAATCCCCATGGAAGTCAGCCATAGAAGGTTCCTTACCAGTTTTATCCCTTTCATTTAGTCTCTCCTTTATCTTTCTTACTTCGTAGTCAAAATCTTTTAATTTATGGTAACCTTACATTTGTGTACATTTTCCAGCAGCCTTATTATAACACCACAATTCTACTGGGTACATGGATTTACCCAAAATATCTCTTACAGGTTTGTCTGTAGCTATTATTTCCTAACAGGCTCCACTCTACGTGAGATACTTCGCTTAACAAGTTGACAAAGATGGGTAGGACTGTTTGTGACTTCTCCATGTGATTGTGTTTCCAAAAAGTTTCATCACTTAGCTGCCTGTAAAGGATAAATCCTTTAAGTCTCCAAAGTTTAAATCTGTCCAGGCTTCTGTCTTTTCTTCTTGCGCTATACATGCGGGACCCAACTCTTTTGTTCCTCTTAAATAACAAAACAATATCTGTACAACTTGCCACACCTTTTTTGTTGGTTTACAGAATAGGCTTTATTTGGTCTCGTGGTGCTTGAAAGTTACATGAGACAACCTTTTACTTTTCTGTAAGGTGCTGTCACCAGAGTATCATACCTTAGAAACTCTTGTGTGCTCTCTTTCCCCTTTTGCAAACTACACTTTTTTTATGTGAAATCTTTCTAACATCTTTTCTATATTCTCTTGTTGTGTTATGTTCATCTTTGTCTCAATTTAATCTCTTCTAATGTTAATGCTTAGAAAATTTTCTGGTTCCCACAGCTCTTTTATATCAAAGACATTTTTTAAGTTGTTTGTAACCTCATACATTTTTTCTTTATCATTACCAGTGGGAATAAAATTGTCTATGTATATTTAAATAACCACCATTTTACCCTCTTTTTTCGGGTACATAATTTTGAACCGCTTGTATCCTTTTTCAAATCTAATTTTAACATCTCTTCTTTCAAATTTCTCGTACCATCTTTTGGGACTAGCTGGTAAACCATAAAATGCTTTTCGTTATTTCTATACTTTTAACAATTTTTATTTATTATTATACTTGCAGCCTTCTGGTATGTTTATATAAATAAGTATTATTAGTTTACCATTTATAAAGGCTGTATTTAGGTCCCATTGTCTAGCCTTAAGGTTTTCTTTAGTTTTTTTATGACAGACAGACATGATTTGACCAACAGCAGTCTTGATACTTCAATTTCATATTCATTAATATCTTGGTACTCGCTAATTACAAGTCTAGATTTGTAAATAACTATTCCCTTCGACATTTTTTCGGAAAATATTCATCGTGAATCCATTATGTTAATGTTACATGGTCCTTCTACCACTTTGAAAACTTAATTTTTTTGTAAAAACAGTTTCTTTTTTTCTACTGCCCTTTTCTAAGGACTTTTTTTATATAGCCTTTTTTTAATCTTTGTAAGTGCTAGGATCTTTATTCACTTTGGCCAGCATAATATGTCTTTTTTTAGGACTGGCTTAAAAGGTCTCTATGCTATCTATTTCTGCAGTATAAACAAACACATCATCCGTTTTGAGTTTGTATAGTCTTAAGGATGTTCGGATTGTTTTATTTGCATATTTAATTTGGTTTGTCTCTACTCTTTATTCTCTCTCTTAATGTCTCATTTTCTTTTATGCTTCTTTAAGTTGAGTTTAAAAATCACTAGTCTCTTGAAGTGGACTCACTTAGAGTATATTATCTTGTTTGTTTTGTTCCAACTATCTTACATTTAATTTTGGTTATAAACTAGTATCATTACTTTAATTTTTGTTATGTACAAATTTTTTTAAACTAACTTTCTTTGAACATAACGTTTCTCACAGTTGAGAACCTATTTGTTGAGGATTTCCTTAAAATATAGGCTGTTTTAAAACATCCGTCTAAAATTGTCCTAATTGCTCTTTAGGAGAAATTTGATTCTGTCTTAGGTAAATAGGCGTAAGCTATGCATCAAAATCCCTTACGTTTGTCTAAGTGGGGTTCTACTCTTGGATCTTATTTATTCAGTGGAATATTAAAATCAATAGTTTTATGAGGGGTCTTATTATAAACGTTAACCACTGCCTCTATTGCCAATACACACATAAATTTGGGTAAACCAAAGTTCATTAAGATTGCTCTTATTTTTTGTTTAAAAGTATTATTGAGTTTCTCAGCTGTTCCGTTAAGCTCAGGAGTATATGGTAGTTCATGGTTGCCTTGAATGTTTTCTCTTTTCTTTGTCTCTAAGCACCTACCTAATTTACTATTATTTTAAATCAAATAAGCTCGTATTATTCCCAAATAGTCATCAATAAAAACTATAACCTAACGAAAGCTACCTGAAAAAGAAGTTAAGTTAATTTTACCCGTAATGCTAGTGTGTATAATATAAAAAAGCCCATTATCTAGCACTCTCATTTTTTTGTGTGGCAGTTTTTCAATCTTTAATAATTTACAAGTCTTACGTTCTTGAATATTGCTATTAAATCAAACGTTTTTTAAACAATCGTTGGAACTCTTTTATTATTTTAAACTTTGTAAGTTAGAGTGTCCTAATCTTGTATGCCAAAGCATACCTTGGTCTTGTTTTACTAGTTTTTTGTTTTGGAATCATTTATCATTGTTAATCATTTCTATATTTTGAACTATGTCTATGTCACATATTTTTTTATTAATCCTTTGTGAATCAAAATCACAATCAGCTATCTCTTGCTCTTTTATGATTCTATTTTCCTCTTTCTCCCTCTTAATCTCTGATTGTATCGCAATGTTTAAAATTTTTTCACGTACTCTCTCCAACTCTTTTTTTTAAGCAGTTTCGATTCATTCTGAGATAAAAATAATCTTTGCATTGTACGTATATGCAGTATATTCGTGTTGTTTTTTTTTTCTGTTTTTACAAAAAATTTATTCTCCAGTTTGGTTTCTCATGATGTTCCAATAAGTTAATCTCTGTCGTTACTTAATTAATTATGTTTCTCATTATCTAAGTATAAAGCTAAGTTTTACTCTGTGAATCGTCTGAAAAAAATTAAATTTTGTGATATATTTTCTGCGGCCACTACATGAGTTTTATTTTATTATTCTTACTCTTAAGATAAAGATATTCTATACCATTTATCACGATGTCTGCAAACTGATTCTCATTTGCGCTCTTTATAATGATATTTGAGCATTTTTTTAAATAACTTCAAATAAAACTTTTATTTTGAATATGCTCTGGTGGTCCTTAATCTATCAAAAACGTTACAATATTATCATTATTTGAAATTTTAGTATTATTACCTCTTATTAGTGTATTTTCTTGTTTTGCTGCCTGTGCTGCTTGTGCTGCTGTTAGTACTTGTTGCGATATTTTATTTTTTTATCCTCCACGTCTTCTTAATGTTATCCTATCTCTTGTATTATTCTTTCTGCCCCTAGTGCCACTCATTTATTTTAATCTTTTAATATTGTTAAAATTACTCCTCCATCTTTCTCTTCTACTACACATTCCTATACTATCCCCTTCCTGATTATTGAAATTGTAAGATCTGTTGTTTTCATACCTGATACGATTCAAAGCTTCATCAATTTACTGTTGTTCATGGACCTTGTTGCATGCAAAGCACTTACTCTTATCCTCTTGGGTGTGGCATTCGTACTTCCAATGACCAAACTCGCCACACCAGTGACATCAGTTATTTTTTGTTGCTTACAGTGTCTCCTCTTTGTCTATGTGTCTGCTGTAGAGTGGCCGTATAAGCGCTCTCCTTTCAACTCATTACCTGATTGGCTCTTTCCTGTGCTTCAAGCTGTTATAAAAAGTCTCTTAATTTTCCTACTTTCACCCCGCTTTTATTCAATTGTTCAAATTACATGCTATAAAAAGTAATTCCTGGCATTTTATTACTAATTACTTGAAGACATGTAGAACGTTTCTTCACTTTCGTCAAAAGAATAGCATCATTACTTCACTAGTATTCTCTTATCGTATTATCAAACTTGGGACAAAATCTTGCAACACATTCGTTTTTGCTAATCTGTTATTCGTAAAGCCTCTTTCTGACTGATATACGAGTCACGTTTTTTGCAAGTCTTTGTTGGTTCCTTTCTTTTTTCTAAAATTTCTTTTAGTTGTGCAGCACTTGTTACTAGTTGATGATATATATCTTTAATGTGGTTTAAAAATTATCTTCCTTACAACTTTTTTTCCTCTAACTTTTCTTATTTTATTAAAGTGGAGAAGTTATTTTATCATAGGATCAATTAAACAAATTACTTCTTAAGAACTAAACTCCGTTTTTAATCTATCAGACCAAATATGAAAATCAGATTTGAGTTTAAATTATAATTTCTCTGAACGATACTTCTCTTGTTTGTTTCCATTGAATTTTTCAAACTACTCAATGTTTCGTTTAATTTTTTTTTTAATTTTATAATTCAAAATAAAGTTATTAGAGAAGCTTATTAAAAATAAATCTAAATCTATACCTGGCAATTCCTAATAATCATTGGTAACAATAGAGTTACGTAAGAAGTTTATCTAGATTTTAACATCATTGAGCTCTCTTGTGCGTCTCTCCAGGGTAGACCTTCGAGATTCATTCTCTTGTTTGGCTATGTCAAAGTACTCTTGGTAGTGCCTCTCTTTCTTTTCTCTTTGTTTTTTTTGTCTTTCAGAACCTCTTTTAGTTAATTTATTTCATCCTCTTTGCCTCTTTCTGCAGCTCTTTGGCTTTTTTTGCTTTTTCCAGACTTTTCTAATTTTTTGTCTCTTTTCATTTTTTCCTTGAAACTTTCCCACTCGCTTCTCTTCGTTACTTTTTCTCTTACGTGCTTCTACAGAATTTATCTCAGCTTCTTATATTCTATTTATGCTTCAGGGTTGCCAATCGTTGCTCAAAAAGTCGTTTGCATTTAACACTTCTAAATTACTGTCTTTTGGCGTTTAGACTTGTTCAGACATAGTGCTTTGGCCTGTGATATAACTGAACTAGATAATTTATCTCATTATTTGAATATAAGCAATCGTAACTAAATAATTTATATCACACTTGTGAATATTCATTACTTATTTTAAAATACACTTTACCTTTTGCCTCAGTCTCTGAGTTTGTCGCTTGTCTCTTTTCTTGTTATATAAGCTGTGACTTGTTCATTTGCATCTGTAAAAACGAAGAAAATTACATTGTTTTAGTTTTAAAGTAAAACTTCTTATGTTGGGCCGTAAATGGCCGCGTGAGGGGAAATCCGTTACGAAGAAACGTAGCTACCCACCTTGTGGCCCTAGCCCTCTTCTCAATCTCCTCTTTTAGACTCTTTCTCCTGCTCCGTCTCTCTCTCTCTCTCTCTAGAATGTGTACCACTCGCTTCCTTTCCCTCACGCTGCTACTACACCTATATATTATGTACATATATTAAAGGTATATTAGTATGTATGTCTCTATGCTACGACTAAATACTAAACCAATGTGCTTGCTCAAGCTAAGGTATTTGAGGTGATACTCGTAGGACGGGTTTCAGTATGCGTTATTGCCGCTTAATGCTTTTTAACATTTTTAAATGGCTCTAAATTAGCACTATTTTTTTTAATAAGTTAAATAGGACCGGTTTAAGTTTTAACTGAAACCACTTCATTTGTTTTGTACAGGCTCTTCAGCACTGCTAATCGCGTCTCACCTCGAAAAGGTATGGAGAGAAGAGAAAGGAAAAAAAAGAACAGTTGTACCTATACTAAAGGCATAGTATGCGTATGTTTAAATCATTTCTATATTTTGAACNATTTGGAGGTTTTGTGCACGTATGACATATATATATATACGTGTTGCTCGTCCTGGTCATTAAATACATGTTTATACACATGCATGTATGTAAAGAAACGTGCATAAAGTAATAATTATGTATAATACGACAATTTTATCTTTGAAGACAATAAATAACGGTGCATCTAAAAAGAGAAGCCAAATTGGCTTAAAATAACAATTTTTACTGGATTGCTACAGGAAAGTTACATAATCGAAGTGCATAAATATGAAGGGGTACGTCTATGCACAAACATAACCTTAATTTTTTTTTTTTCGACTGTATCTTGAACAGAACGGGTAAAAAAATCATTTTTTCTATGCCACATTTAAAAAATTTATATCGACATTTACGAAATCATTGAAAAATTTCAATCACAACAAACCTTCAAAAATTCGAAAAACAGTCACATCTTAAAAGGGAAGCCAGGTGGGCCAAAAATAATCCCACGTTTAGAAAATAGTTATTGAGGTGCATAAATATATGTTACACGGATTTATAGGAACGGTTGTAATAATTCTAAAGATAATTACTCATAGTTTAAAGGCAAAGCTACATGCTACACATCCTAGATATAATCTAATGAATTTCCTTTTCCCTTCCATGTGTTATGAGTATAATTGTCACGTGACCAAAACCTATAAACTTATTAATAATTTTAAGATATGTAGAAATCGGTAATAAGCAAGCACAAACTTTAGTAGAAAATTATAAATAATTATACAAAAATTATTGCACAAAAATTACAACTTTAGAATAAAAAATAGCTGTGTTTCTACTGTTTTCTTAATCTCAATAATATAGAGTGGATTACTTTACTTTTATGATAGCCAAAAATAATTTTAAAAAATTGTTGGATTTAATGATTCTAACATTTGTTAATTATACGTAAATCATATCATACAAAATGCTCGAGTAGTAATTTTAAGTACAAGAAACTTTTGTCCCGTGTAAATGAACAAAAGTACCTTTCCTGACATCCATTAATACATATATCGTAATAAACATGGAAGTACTTAAAATGCGCAAATCACATGTAACAAAACAACATGTATTTAATGCTTCTGTGGGCTCAAATACGTAATAATAATAAAATTTTTACTATTTTAATATCAAATTTTCAAAGACTCATAGAAATTAGGTGTTATCTATAATTCTTAGTTTGTGTTATATTAAGTTAAGTAACATTTTAGTTAGAAGTTTTACTTCCATTAGGGGTTCCGAGGCCCACACCTGATTTTTTGAGAATATTTTAGCAGAATATATTTAACAATTAAAGATCGCACAGCGAAATCCAAATTATAATGTTAACGATTAATTTTACTCCTAAGGCACACCAGTACATGCAACACGTACGGTCTCTTACGCTTTGTTTTCGACCACAACAAACGAGAAAACTTTCAGAAATATGCATACATAACATATTGTCAACACAGCAATGATGCTACACCTGTAACACAGGTCATACACTAAATCGATTTATTTTTCTTTCAAAAAGATTGTGTCAACTCTTTCTCTCCTTTACACAGTCTCTGCTCCTTTTATGCTATTAATCTTGCGGTAAGAACAGTCTTTTTTTTTTTGTCAGTTACAACTCTGAATATTAAGTCCAAAACACTATGTGTAATAAAGAGAAAAAAATGGGTGCATCGTGGGACACACTGCAAAAAAAAAACTTCCAAAACAATTAAAATATATATTAATTAACAAAAAAAGGAAGAGTTAATAATTAAAATAGTGATGGGTTAAAAGTTATTAATAATTGGCACAATAGAAAAAGCGAATTCAAAAAAAAATAGTAAAATATTCTTATAATCATGTTCGTCGATGTGTGTTTTACAAAATGTATAGTACTTATACTGTTGCCATAATGGTTCAGTATTGTGATAAGCACATTAGCATAATGCTTATTGACAATAAAATTGCTTATGGAAATTGTGCAGACGTGCGCAGAGATGTTTAAAAATATACTTTGTCAATCAAGCTTTTAATTAGCAATTTTTCAATTTTTAAATAATTTTTTTAGTTAGTTTTGGGAAAAAAACGAAAAACATGTCTTACACATTTATGCTTGTGTAACAAATATACTTTAATTTTCCATATAATTTTGAGCCTTAATACTATACAAAAATGTTTAAAAAAATTTAAATTTAAGGTAATGTCATCTAAAAACTCAACACCTTTCTATTTGTGTACCACCATACTTTTTTTCTCTGAAGAATGCCTGTTGAAATCGTTATTTTGCGTGTATTCTGCTTTTAGCTAAAGATTCGTCATATTTCGTAATATTTGGAGGTTTTGTGCACGTATGACCAGTGAAAATTATTCCTACAATCTCATAATTTTCTACTAAATATAATGTAATTTTCTTATGGTTTTCCCCTTTACTTTATTAAGGTTCATCGAAAAAATATAAAACTAAAATTATGTTTTTACATAATTCAATGCCTTTCTTTTTGTGTGCCATGATGATTCCCATTCCTTCAGAAAAATCGTTAAAATTCAAAATTTTTCCTCTACCTTGCGTCCTTTAAGAAATACGGCGTATTTTTAATACTTTAAGGTTATGTCATATTATATAAATTCGCGTAATCAATACTGTCTATCTGCATCGACCAGCCATACAATTATTTGTTAATGTATTTTAATAAAATAATAATATGACCTAGGGCATATAGTATAAATATTAACTACTATATCTTGTACAAATGTGCGCAGGCAAACGTGTACATACTTGCATAGTAGAAGTAGACAGTACTGACACACACCACATACTCATCATATTTGCACACTTTCATAGTTCCATACATAATTCTATTCTGTAAACAAGTTACACATATATACATCTATGCATGTATACGTGTAACGTGCACACTGAACTCAGTAATACACTATGGCACGGAAATAGGCCCATAGAGCCTATCTAATATCCACTGAATGTTTCCAATCGGGGGAGTATACGTAACACCACATGCTGACTATATATATGTAGCTGAATCCAAAGGAAAACGATAAGACTCGAGTTTTATGCAGCAATACACGCACAATTGCAGATTCAGAAAGAAGGAAAGAAAAAGAAGAAGTAGGACAGCAGGAGAGAGCGAAAGGGGCAGTGGCTGTATGCGCATGCCTAATTGCCCCTCTTTTTCTTTCCTGCCACCCTGTTTTCCCTTAAGCATTGTTCTGACGTACGGACATACGTTTAACAAAATAGGTTCCCAACCAAGCGTACACAATAAAGTTATACTATTGTGCTATATACATGCAGTTATGTATATGCTAGTAAGGCTTCATTCCCCTGCACACTTTTCGCACAAACCCCTAGCGTAAAAAGTTGATGGTTTATTTTCGTAAATCTGGAATGAAAAAAAAAATTTTAACCGATTGCTTAACAGTACAACATCTTCCAGACACAAATTTAATGAAAAAACTTCTGATAAATCACGTTATATAATGAATAATTATTATTCATAGGAATTTTTTTTTTAAATGAGAAGTTCAAATCCTCAAAAAATAAAAATTATATTTAAACAGAAGTTGACAGTTTAATACGTAATAGGTTAAACATAAAACAAAAAACAACATCTTATGATTGATTTAGAGTGAATTACACTCAACCTAAGCAATTCAAAAACTCATTAGATAATAAATTATATCAAACAGATGGGAATAGATAATTCAAAATTTTTCTTTTTTTTCGTATAGTAAAGACTATTTCCATTCTAAAACAAAATTGATAATATTTAAAAATTTTGTGAAAAAATGGACTTCTCATGCCGGTCTTATTGTTGGCAATAAAAATTACAAAAATGTCAGAAATTCTGTAAATTATTTTAAAGTAATGATTAACTCAGGAACTTAC
>NW_019379744.1:318493-339630 GCF_000648655.2 Copidosoma floridanum
TAGAGGTAAAAATATTTTGTCAATGGCTTGGACAGGAATTGCATCTGTATTACTACCAAAAGGTATGACCAGTCATGGAACTTTTCGTTTACCTCTAGACTTAGATAATATTGAAAGTGTATTTTTAGAATTTGAAACTAAAAAAAAAAATTAAGGAAAGTTGATTTAATAATATTGGACGAGGCTTCTGTGATTTCGAAAAAAGCTCTAGAAATCGTTGATAGAACGTTAAGAGACTTGTGTAATACGAAACTTTGCTTTCGTGATAAATTAATAGTATTAGGAGAAGATTTTTCACAAATCCTTCCAGTTATGAAAAACGGTAATAGAACTATAATAATAGAAGAAACTATTAGATCATCATTTTTATGGAACTTCTTCAAAATTTTAAGAAAACAAAATAATATCCGTTCTAGTCATAACGAATTTTCAAAATTATTGTTAAAAATCAGAGAAGGGTTCATAGAAACATTTAACATTCCTAAATCCTGGGTAACAGATAATTTCTGTACCAAAATGTTTGGTAATAACAGCAACTGTTTTGACAATAACGTGATACTAACTTTACATAATGAATATACTTTTTCTTTAAACAATAAGATTTTGAGTAAATTACTTGGGGAAACTAAAAGTTATTACAGCATCAATACTGCAACATATATAGGTGTTGATAAATCAGATAAAAATATTTATATAAATTTTTCCGTAGAAATGTTAAACAACATTCGTGAAGGCTTGCCACCTTATGAACTTAAATTAACGATAGGTACAATAGTAATGTTAATTCGAAATTTGAGTACATTAGACCTATTATGTAATTGTACACGATTGCGAATTACTAAATTACTGAAGTACAACGTAGAAGGCGAAATAGTAACGGGAGAAAAAATTTGTAATAAAGTTTTCATTTCAAGAATTACATTAAATACTGGAAATACTTCATCATTACCTCTTATTTTATATCGAAAACAATTCCTATTAGTTGTAGCATTTGCTATGACTCTAAATAAGTCTCAAGGTCAAAGTTTTGATAATGTGGGATTATACTTAAAAAAACCTTTTTCTTTCTCATGGTCAACTATACGTGGCTTTATCAAGATGCAATAAAAAGTGGAATGTTTGTTTAAGTCAATAGATCCAGTAAATAAAAATACAATCAATTGTATTTAATTTTCGCTGATCATAGTATTGTGCAGTAATCTGTAACTATTTGATTAAATATTAAAACATACATTGTTATTATCCCATAAAGCCATACGTGGTTGAACTCCCTGGCTTGAATAAAGACATACTATACTTCTATACTATATATATATATATATATATGTGTGGGACGTTCCACGTCAACCGCTCCACCGCTGGAAACGAAAATTGTAAAGCTTTAAAAAATCGTGCAAGGGCTTTAAATGTTTGTAGTAAGAACCTCCTTCAAATGTCGAGTGGCATATTGATGAATTTAGTATGGCTGGTCCAATATGGCGGCCGGAAGCCGTAGAAGAATCATGAGGCCAGAAAAAAAAGGTTGTGAAAATGAAAACTCGCAACGAACCAGGTAGTCTTATGGCCAAAATTGTACCTGATAAATGCCCCTAAAAAACTTGTGTGGTTGGTAGACAAAATCCAAACTGGCAGATTGAATATGGAGGTCAAACATCCGATATGGTTGCTGAATTTGTCAAAACCAATCGATTTACACCAAATTCGGTATAAGGGTGTTTCATAGGTCACTGATTACGAATTTAAGGTCAGACCAACTGATTTGTACGAAATTTGGTATAAGGGTGATTTTGACGTCGTTGATTACGAACCAAAGGACATACTTCTAAGACTAAAGATGGTGGACTCTATATTACTAAAATTTGATAACTTAGTTCATTATATTTGATCGGTCACATTGAATTTTTCAAAGTGCCATGTGGATTTTCAAAGCTCATGTGAGAAGAACTTTTCAAATGGTACCTTGAAAATATTTTGAAATACGTGATAATTATTAATAATTAAACAAAAAAGTGTTTTAGAATGACATATGGCTTTCACATAATCATGTGATTTTTAAAATNTGAAAATATTTTGAAATACGTGATAATTATTAATAATTAAACAAAAAAGTGTTTTAGAATGACATATGGCTTTCACATAATCATGTGATTTTTAAAATGTCTGTTGAAATTGTCAGTACTAACTTATTGTATCGTAAGAGAAATGGTACGAAAGAATAAATGAAAAATTATAATTAGTATTACAAGCCACATTATTGATTTAAGGAATGAACATTTAAAGCTCTGATTTCACGTAAGTTTTTAAACAAATAATTTTTTGTTTAACTAATATGTAATGAATTCAGTAAATTAGATTGTCGATATCAAAACCACAAATAAATTGTATAATTATTGTATAATAGTTATAGGGCTCACAGCATCTGAATATCTTTTAACTACTAACAATTTTTCTGAGTTCATGGAAAATGCGTGTTTTTTATGGATATTTGTAATAGGTGGAGCAACTGACACCACGCTAGTAGATATTTAAAATGTGAGATAAGCGTAAGAGTGGAATAATTTTTTCCTTCTTAATAAACAGACACCTAAACTGGCACCACGCTAGTAGGATATAAGTTAAATAATATACTTTACAGTTATTAATTATATGTATGTGAGAAATAATACTTATCTAGCATGTATAGTTGACTTCTTTTATTGGTTTTGTAATATACGTAAAAAGAGTTTTTATAACAATAAGAATAATTTCATTGACATTATTTAATGTCCAATGAGTTTTAATTGAAAGGCATATTATGTCTACTCCTCAAAAAATGTTGCAAAAAGCTTACATTCAGATAGATGTGCTAATCCTTTGAGAATCAGTAGTTACAAAGGAAAAGATTGAAAAAATATGACCAAGAGTATGTTGAAATTTTTCTCACATTGCTAAGTTTTCCAAATTTTGTATGAATTGTCTGAAACTTTATTATAAAAATAGTAAACTTCTGTCAGATAGTGCAGTTTTTCAGAATGAAGATAACTCTTTAGAAAACAGTTATATGTCTAAAAGTGATGTTGATTGTTCTTCAGCAAAAAAATCATGCTTTTCTCGAGAAGACGAATTGAAACAATTATTAAATGGACTTAAAGAACGATTCAAAAGTTTGCTGCCTAACGATCTTTAATGCGTAGCAATACTGACAACAGCTCCTGATTGTTGGTCAACACGAAAAGTAGCTGAAGAATTTGAAACTTCAAGAAGGATGGCTGAAAAAGCAAGAATTAAAAAGAAACGAAGGATATTTTAGCAATGCCATCTCCGAGAGCAGGTAAGACTTTATTATCCAATACATTTGCAAAGATTGTGAACTTTTATGAGTCAGATGAAAATAGTTTGATTATGGCGAACAAAAAGGATGCTGTTATTGTAAAAAAGGACGGGGAAGACTATAAAGTACAGAAAGGTTCACTTCTCTCAGATGTATGTGTTTTATATGAAGATTTTTTTAAATTGAATACAAAAAATCCAGTAAGTTTGAGCAAGTTTTCTGAGCTCAGACCAAAGTGGTGTATACTTGCTGGTGATAAAGGGACGCACAGTATATGTGTATGTCCAGTACATGAGAATTTAAAAAATATGCTTAATGCTTCTGGTTAACAAAACATGACAAAAAATTTACAAAATAAAATACAAAACTACAACGACTGCTTGTTATTTACATTGTGCAAAAATCCACAGCCTGATTGTTTTTTGGATGAGTGTCAATCATGTCAAAAATTTAAAATATTGAAAGATTACGTATCTAATATTTTCAAATCACAGGGTATGGAAGAAATAATTTTTAGTACGTGGAAATCTGCAGATAAATGCACATTAAACAAAGAATGTCTTTCTGTCGATGACTTCGTGGAAGTTTTTATTAATAAATTAGAAAAATTCATACCCCACTATTTTATTTAGAAAAGTCAGCAAGCATACGTGTCTAATCGTACAAAAAATCTAAGTCAAAATGAAGTACTCGTTCAACTGAACTTTTCTTAAAATTTTGCTTTTGTAGTAAGACGTAGTACAAGCCTTCCACTACAATAATAATCAATGTTCTATTTTCCCAGTTACTTGTTGTTACAAGTCTGGACAAGACATTAAGCATGGTAGTTTTGTCCCCCTATCTGACAGTATGAGCCATGATACAGCTGCTGTATACGTAATGCAACAAAAAATTATACCAGAAATTAGAAACATGTGTCCGAATGTGACAAAATTGATGTACGTTTTTGATGGAGCTAAACAACACTTAAAAAACCGCTTTCAAATGTGTAATTTAGTTTATCATTATGAAGATTTTTCTATTTTGGCTGAGTGGCACTGTCATGCCACCGCTCACGGAAAGTACGTTTGTAAGGGCTTAGGTGCTATATTCAAAAGGAAAGCCACAAGAGCAAGTCTTTAGGCTAAGCCGAATAAAGCCATCTTGACACCTGAAGCTCTGTATACATAAGAGAAAAAAAAGTTTTCTTACATTAAAATGATGTGTTATACTCAAAATCTCCACAAAAAAACGTAAAAGCACCTTTCACGTCGATTTTTTAAGTGCTCTACCTATCACGAATATCCATAAAGGTCACGCATTTTCCATGACCGAAGAAAAATTATTAATAATCAAGAGATATTCAGATGCTGTGAGCTCTGTAACTATGATACAATATAACCATGATTTATTTAAAGTTTCAATATCGAAGATCTAATTCACATAATTCATTATACACAAGTTAAACAAAAAATTATTTGTAAAAAAACTTACGTTAAATCAGAGCTTTAAATGTTCAATCCTCAAATAAATAGTACAGCTTGTAATACTAATTATAATTTGTCATTCATTCTTTTGTACCATTTCTCTTAAGATACGATAATTATATACTGACAATTTCAACAGCCATTTTGAAAATCACATGATTATGTAAAAGCCATATGTCATTCTAAAACACTTTTTTGTTTAATTATGAACAATTATCACATATTTCTAAATATTTTCAAGGTACCATTTGAAAAGTTCTTGAAATACTATTTAACGTTTAAATGAGCTTTTCAAAACAAACAATTGAAGCCCTTGCTCAAGTTTTTAAAGCTTTACAATTTGCACTTCTAGAGTTAGCCCGGTGGAAACAAATTGACATATTTACAAAAAATCGTGCAAGGGCTCAAAATATTTTGAAACACATGAGCTATGAAAATCCACATGGCACTTTAAAAAATTCAATGTGACCGATCAAATATGATGAACTAAGTTATTAAATTTTAGTCATATAGAGTCCTCCATCTTTACTTTTAGAAGTATGTCCTTTGATTCGTAATCAATGGCGTCAAAATAACCCTTATATCAAATTTTGTACAAATCAGTTGATTTCAGAAAATTTCATATGCCATCTTAAATCTGCCATTTTAAATTTGCCAAATCTGACCTTCAATTCATGATCAGTGACCTATGAAACACCCGTATTCGCTGTGTGCAGTATTCTAAAACAGCACCATCTGCACGGCAAGAAGGAGGCGCTGCTGGATAACATGATTACATAGCCTGTTATGGGCTGCAAACTTTGTCAATTGTTTTTTGTAGTTTTAATGCATTTTTGATACTTAAAGTATAAATTTTTAGTGTTAAGAATGTGTATTCAACAGAAAACCTTTCTTTGTTACATTGTTTTTTTTAACTGTAAAATAATAGTGGTTATCTGTTTGAAACAAATTTTTGACACTAAAAATCAATACTTTAAGTATCAATAATGCATTTAAACTATAAAAAACAATTAACAAAGTTTGCAGTCCATAACAGGCTATGTAATCGTGTTATGCAGCATTGCCTCCTTTTTGCCGTGCAGGTGGTGCTGTTTGAGATTACTGTTTATAGCGAATACCGAATTTGGTGTAAATCGATTGGTTTTTACAAATTTGGCAGCCATATTGGATGTTTAACCTCCATATTGAATCTGCCATTTTGGATTTTGTATACCAACCACACAAGTTCTTCAGGGGCATCTATCAGGTACAATTTTGGCAATAAAACTACCTGGTCTGTTGCGAATTTTCATTTTCACAACCTTTTTTGGCTGGACTCATGATTCTTATACGGCTTCCGGCCGCCATATTGTACCAGCCATACTGAATTTATCAATATGCCACTTGACATTGGAAGGAGGTTCTCAATACAAACATTTTAAGCCCTTGCACGATTTTTTAAAGCTTTACAATTTTTGTTCTCAGTGGTGGCCTGGTTGACGTGTAACGACACATACATAATGATAATAAAACTGCTATTGATCTAATATTAAAATCTTTAAAAAAAATTGTAAAACGGTTTTTATAAGAAAAACTGGCAAGCAAGAATATACATCCTTTAAACCATTGACTGCAGAATGTAGTTCTATTATAGTTTCAAATTCTTGACTTTCGGAAATCTTTAATCTTTGAGTTTACCCACAAGAATTACATGATAATTATTATAAGAGAGCATGTTTTAATAAGCAATCTCATTTTAATGATCTCATGATGTTTCCATCATTTTTCCTTAAAAAAACCAAAGATAGAGTACTGGTTATTCTAAAAAAGACTACTAATGAAAAAACTGTAACACGTTAGCAAATTGATGCAATTATTTCAGCTGAAACTTTTTCTGGTAATACAAAACTTAGAAAATTAGTTATTCAACACATGCTTAATGGACCTTATATAAAACAAAGTTCTTATATGATTGATAAAAAAATGTACAAAAATTTCCCAAAATATTTTACAAACGTCACTTCGTTTTAAGTGGATGGTTAACCTGACAATAAAAGAATGTTCAAACAATAAATAATGTTTTCTTTATAGATGGTTCTCTTTCTCAAAGTAAAATATTTTTGTCAATGGCATGCATTGGCATTGCATTAATTTTACTTTTAAGGGGAATTATAAATAATAGAACTCTTAGACTTTTTTTAGATGTCAATAATAAAAAGAGTGCCTTCGTAGAATTTGAGTCAGATTAAAAAAAATCAAGAAAAGTTGGTTTAAATATTTAAGATGAGGCTTTAATAATTTTAAAGAATTATTGGACATAGTTAACAGAGTGTTACGAGATTTATGTAATTCTCAAAAACATTTTGGAAATAAAATAATTATTTGAGGAGGTCATTTACTTTGGATTCTTCCAGTAATAAAAATTGGTAATAGAAGAATTATAACTAATAAACTAATAAATCTTTATATTTATGCAAGTCATTCTAAATTAGAACCAGAAATTAATATTCGTTTTAACAATAAAAGATATTTCAAATTATTATCGGAAATTGAGGAAGGGAAGAAAAAAACTTTAAACATTCCTAAAATTCGTATATCAAATGATGTGTGTTATTAAATATTTTTTAATATCCATAATTGTTATATATATAAATTGATAATATACATAAAACTAGTATATATATAAAAAAGTTGAATTTTATTAATAAATAAAAACAATATTTTTATCTGTAAAAAAAGTTAATTTTATTTATTGTCTTATTTAACTTTTCTTTCTCTAGACACTGTTTGCAAACGAAAGATATTATACGTGATCTTACCTGTAAATAAAGAATCATCAATTAATGTTTATTCCTCATCGACTTTTCAACTGTCTTGTATTCCCTTTTGTCTCTGAGTCTGCACTGCTGAGCCACGCCTTAATACATTGGCTACGTAGTGCTTTACGTGTCAGCCTCTCGTATACACTTTTTGTGCTTCTATCAAGCCACGTACTATCTCTACGTTTGTCATTCTCTTATCTTCTAAAAACTGTATTTTTTAAGTGCGCATGAGGGGCACTTAATTAAAATTAAAGAAACAACATTTTCTTTATATTTATATGTATATTCTTTTACAAATGTTATCTTAATTTGAAGTTGGGTACAGGGAGTTCTGTCTCTTCGTGGTTGTGATATGGCTAAACTTAATAGGATATTTACTTAACCTTCTTTAACTAGGTGATACTTCCATGGTTTACATTATTCAATAATTATGTAACGTTATAATTTGTGAGTGTAGTTGTATTATGCCAAACATATACATGCAAAAAATAATGAACGTTACATTGTTAAAAAAAACAGAAATTCAAGAAAACTTGAATGCATCGAGAACTTTATACTCTTTAGTGAATTCGAACAATTTGATGATCGTCATATTTTTGATATATCACTTATTAATATTATTACATACTTGAACATAAATTTTATACTTAATCGATATGAATAAGGTCCATTGATATGCCTTTTTTGTGGTGTGGAAAAAAAGATAAAAATGATGATTTTTGAAACTAAGTGTAGTTTAATATATCGTAAATAGAATGGATTTATACCTAATAGAAAAGGTTGTCAGGGGACAAAAAAATGGTGTGGATAGGCTGTGGGGGACAAAAATAGTAGTGTAGGGGTCTGTGGGGGGGGGCAATAGAAATGATGTGGGAAAGTTGTGGAGGGGCTGTGGGGGGTTTCAGAAAAAGTGAAAAATGCTAATTAAATGGTAAAAACGGTTGAACTTTAGGGTATTTTTGGGGGGGGGGCTGGAGGGTCTGTTAAGAAACTGTGGGGGGGGGGAAATATTTTGAATGCCTCACACAGATAACTATATAATTTATTGGGGAACATAGAGGCATGTTAATATAGCTACGACTTGTACGACGATGTCTTTCTTATGTCTCGTGGTTGCCCTACTCTTATTTAGGTTCTATTATTTTGTACACTGCACACAAACCATTTTCCTCATAACTATACACTAGTCTTACAGCAGCAGCACTCTCTTCTTACTCTGAGGCTGATAACCTATAAGATGCAGCTTGAATGGGAAACAGGAAGCAGTTATTAACTTGGTGAGTTTGCAGAAACGACACAAGATTATATCTACACTTTATATGGATAGTGAAACCTCGTGAATACAGAAATTCTTCTCTTTATATTTCTCGCTATTAATCAAACTCTCTTTCATAGTGCAATATATATATTATTAGACCAGGAGTTATCCTCTTTCTGTGTCAGTCCATGCGTTTACTGGACGCTCTTTCTTTATACAGTGGCCATATGCTAGCACCATCTGTTCACTAAAAGCCTCATTCACAACAATCCTCGCGGTTTTTCGACATAAACTAGACAAGAATATAATCTAGAGTCAAGCTTGGAGCATTTTTTTTGTGGTGACGAATTAAAAAATCAGAATTTTCTTGCCCTTAATCAGATTTAAACCTCAGTCTGCAGTGCGATAGTCAGGTACTTTACCCATTGCACTACTTAAAATTTGGTATGTACACTAACCGTACTGTGATTCGCAAACCACGAAGTTTGAAGTCTTAAATTTTTTATGACTAATAAACATAAAACATGATTTTAACATTGTTTAATAGTTGTTAACACAATAGTTGATTATCGTTATATTTTTATTTTATGGTTTTAGTTGTTCCTCGTGTTTTAATATGATAAATTACGTCAAGAATTCAAACTTCCCAGTTTGCGAATCAAGGTACGATGAGTATACCTTTATTTACATGTCAACAAAATACCTCACCTACTGTAAATATTACATAAAATATCTTAAAATAAGTCTAAGGATAACTCTAGCATTATCTGTTATTCTATTTAAAAAAATGTTAAAAATAAATTTAGTACTATTGTACATAATTTTTGAGATAACTAAAAGAAAACTGTGAGATAAATTAAAGATAACTGGAATCTTACATAAATACTGTACGTAAGTAATTCAAGTATGTTTTTACTTATAATTATACATATTATTTAATTTAACGACATTTTATCTTTATTATATTTTATGAGACTTTTTTTGACTCCCATGGTAAAGCACGGAAACATTGTTCTAACCGTAAGTTTTTTAAGTTTTCACTATCTGTCTAAGAGTCGTTCCCATTGAAAGGGCTCTGTGTAGAGAGATACTATAAGTTAACTATCACAATGAAGTGGTAGAATATTAAATTTCTTAATAATTGATTTATCAACAGGCTGTTGGAAGCCTCGCATAAAAGTTATGTAATTTATTAATCACGAGTGCTCATAATCTTTCGATGACTTGTTATCGCTATTACTATTTCGATACTTAATGTTCTATTTTCTAATAAGCCAGTATTTTTTATCACTTTTTTTAATACTGCTAAAAAAGCAGTAATGGACTAAGTCTAAGGAGAAGAACTCCTGTTTAGTTAAATCAACACTTTTCTATTGTGCTTTTTTTTCATGCTCTGATCTTAATCCATGACAGTTAATGGATCGATGATGTTAGCAGAGTTATTTATCAGCCATAGTTCAAAACTTTGTATATCTTAAATCAGTGGTGGAATTGCTAATGGTTGGCTCATGCAACGTATAAATAGATTTTAAAAATACAAAAATTTTGGAATACTTAGATCTTGTCTTTACATTTTGGCTGCGCTGATTTCTGCTTCTCGCGTCTCTGTTAATACTTTTCCTCATTTGGTTGCCTTCGCTTGTACTTTTTTTCGTATGAGCTCCAGTTGCTATTACAGTTGCTCAGACCTTTTTCCATGTTGGTTAAAAGACGAAGGATGTTAAAACATCTAGACTTAAGACTTTACAGTTTTCTTTTGCAACCACCATCCCTACCACTGCTTCATATACGTTTCTTGATGTCTGTGCTTACCAGACTGTATTAAATAACAAAATTCGGCAGAATCAACAAATAGCCTGATGTACTAGCGAAAAAATTATCGTTAGATTCAAATTTAAAACGTACATTAACTAGATCATTTTTCGGTGATTTATTTTGCTTGGAGCAATCGATGATAATAAAAGGTACATAGGATAGAAACTAGAATCTTTTTAACACTAGAGCATGATCTTAACCATTATACAAATTTTAAAAACTAGCATATTTATTACACAACAGTGAAAACTGAGTTTTTGCTGTATCAAGATTGAGATCACCGTAGAGATAATATTGCTCATTCAAATAGAGTTCCACTTTTTTTTTAATAATTAAAAATGCTAGTATTAATCTTTCCATTATCCTCACGGTTTATCTGAAAAGCTAAAATTGTATAGCGTGGTTTTTTTAATTGATGGGATGTTTTGACTATAAAAATATGTTTTAATGTTGCAGGCAAGAGTTGATGCTCATATAATTCCAAAACTTAGTAACTAACAGACATAAACTAATCTTTCTGTAAATTACCTAGCATACTTTTTTTGTAAGAATTTGACGTTATTATATAGAGCTTCAGCCATGTAAATTTTAATATTTCTATCTTAAACCATTGACAGACTCGGACTTTGTTAGCATCGTTATTAGCCCCTACCTGTAATTCCATGACTTAATTTAATTGACTATTGACCTTGTAAATATTGATTTATAATTCAGATTTACAACAGTTATGTGATAGTCTTGAGCAAAACTTTAAATTATATTCAGAGAAATAAAGACATTAATGTAGCCACTACTATTGGTGAGAGTTGTTTAATTTAAAATCTCAAACTAACCTGCATTTTCAGATATTTAATACTTATTAAGACTAAGTCCAATCTAATTTTTTATGACAATCATTAGACCTTTATTCTTGTTTTATTTATTTTTGTAACATTCATCTTATATCTGATTTCTTTTAATAAATAGCAGATGGCATTAATACTAGTTTAGTATTGGCTATTGCCATATAACAATCTGGTCTCACTATACTTTAAAAAACGTAACGAAAACGCCGTAACGGTAGCAGACATAAGTCTCTATGTGCAATAGATTAATTAATTTCATCACAATTGTTATAAGTTGCAGATGCATATAGTTGATTAGCATAAATTCCATATCATGCAACGATCTAGTCTAAGGTAACAATCAGTTCATTACTTAGAGTATTTTTTATGCTTAGTGCAATAACATGAAAATATACTAATCAGTTTGCCAAGGCCCTTTCTTTTGAATTCTAAATGCTTCCCATTATAGTGAAAATTTTATGCACAACCTTACGGTTGTGACTTCTCTACGAAAATTAAATATTTCTACGTTCTGATCAACTATACGTATTTGTATATGTCCCACGTTGTGACTTAACTTGCAATGCGTTTTCTTTGATAATAGTCATAGGTGAGTGTCAGTTATAGATGATACACTATTTTTAAACTTATTCAGTAATACCTAAGAGCCTTCCTATATAATGGTTTGATCCTTTATAAGTAGAATAATAACAAGCTATGACACAACGAAGTGCATTATTGTTCCATTTTATAACAATAGAATTGACAAGCTCATTAGGCTGTAATACGTTCACCAAAAAATACTTAATATTTTGGATTTTGTTGATTACGTACGTTGAATTCACTATTGGCTCTATCTATACTTAGGATTGAATTTATTGTCAGGAGTTCTACTAAACTAACAAAGTAGTTACGTTTAGAGAATATTTTTATATGTGGAAAATACTATGTTTGTAATACAGAATAAGTACAACACAAAGTGGGGGTCAGTATTTCTTCCATGACTGTTAAAAAGCAAATAAAGGATTTTTTGGTCTAACGCTACGATATTCTTTCTGACAATCTGCTTGATAAAAATTGCAACCACAGATGGTAACAACTAACAGAATTAGAGTCTTGATATTTATAATAGTTATACTTAACCTTGTCAATTCTCAAGTACATCATTACATTCAAAGGTGGCTGCAGATCACCAAAGCTGTCCAAGTGAATGCAATTCTTATTACACTGTTTATATTCTGCCCAATACATTTCAGGTCTATCCTTATAGTCAAGATTCACAATATTAGTTTTACGATATTGTGGTTCATTTGAAAGTAAGCTGTTTTGCATAAATACCTGACATAAAAAGGTAACTATTAATTTTTGATCATATTTAAATAGATCAATGTTAGTTAAATTTTTTTTTTATCAATGGGACGTCAATTCTAAATCAAATGGATGGTGACAACTTTAACACTTGCCATAACTCTTTGTTTAAGAAAGTTAAAAAGACTTGTACATTTTTTTTATCTGGTGTACGAGCTGCCAAAGAAATATAAAAATTATTAGCTTAGAAATTCACTGATGAATTAAGGTAACAATGAAAATAAGATGAATGAGATAAGAATTTCTATGACTATTAGATTTATGAAGCTACTGCTAGACGAGCATCCTAATATAACTTTTATCTTTTAAAATAAAATGAGTTAGTATTACAGGCTTCTTCAAACTTTAAGAGCACATCTAAAGGCATTTTAGAAAAGTGGACCTATAAAAATGTAGAATTGTCATAATTTTAATAAAATCATAGCTTTAATGTTAGATCTTATCCACGAAAAAAAGGGTTAGTGTTACCTCATCAAAAAATTGGCAGACCAACGCAACAGTAAGTGGATTATGTACACTGGGGTGACCAAAATAAGCTGATGGATTGTCTTTACTTACTGATTGTTTAAATATTAGCAGTAGATCTAATGAATGATAATAAGATGATATCAGGCATTGAAGAGTTATAAAAAAAAGGATATACATAACGATTTATAAGTAAGTCCAAGTTAGTATCACAATGAGCATTGGCGAGCTTAGACGTTAGCTGCGTAAGACTAAAGGTGGTAGCCGAGGTCTCCATAGTATTGGAAATAATGTCACTGCGAATGGTCAGTGTGGCTTAAAAAACGGACGATTGTGCAGTATTAAAGCAGCAATAAGTCAAAACGATACAGTAATTTTTGATAATTTTTAAGAAGTTTTGATACCCATTTGCAAGATGAGCTAAATGCATTGTTGACTTGTTATAATGATTTATTAACCCAGCAAACAGCTAATTTAAAGCTGGAATTAGATACTATAAAGTAGGTATAACTTTCAGATTTCCAACATAATGTCAGAAGATAATTAGAGCGAATGAATATATTGGTTAAGTTTGTAACCTTTTTTTACATTTACCTATCGCACGTTAACACGGACAGATCAAAAGAATAGAATTGTAGTAGAGGAGCTCTACAAGTTGACTGGCCATAACTATCTATGTCAAAAAGATACGTTATACTAGAAAAAACAAGAACTATAAATAGATACTTTCTGTAATTCACATACTTTTAAATTATGCATGGGCTGTTTCAGTTAGAAGAAAAACAGGGGATGACATCGAAGCAGTGAAGAATTCCATACTAAATGAAAAAGAAATCCAACTTACATACTGATAGAAGTTACATACTTAATACCAAAAGTTTTTAAGATCTCGTGAACAAGTAAGAAATTATTTTTTATTTAATTTACAAGAAATTCATTACATCAATATGTAAAAGATTTAATCGCATTTTGAAATAAAGAATAATATATGAATTTTATACAAATTGCTGCATTTACTACCAGATTCAATCCAAGCCTATTATAATGGAAAAAATCACACAACAGTTATAAAACCAGAAGACATTGGATTGACGGATGAAGCTGAGCTTTTGTATTGCTTTCTTTTCTTACAGTGAGCATCAAAGAAAAAATCTGAAATTAAAAGTCATAGTTAATTGTGTGTGAGCAAAGTGAATTACGCTTTTGAAAAGGGTTATACACTAAATAGTGAGTAAAGATTTTTACAGTTACTTAAGTGTGAGAAACAAATTTAACCACTTACACCATAAATGGTCATAAAAGTCAACTAGTGTAGGGGTGCTTTTGCAAGCAATAGCTTTTAAATGCCAAGTATTTCAATGTCCTTGTTCTGGCAAAAGTTCTCAAAATACATGGTAATGAAGCTTATGTTAAACAGTAAGGATTTAACGTTTGATTTAAAAGTTGGATCAATAAGTTTGACGTTGAATAAAAAAAAACTTTAAAAATAAGAAACAGCAAAAAAGGGCCCCAACCAACCCTTGTTTCTGTAAGGGACAACCTATATTCCATTAATTGTTACTCACATGAACTTTTTTTTATATTTTCTAAATTTATTTTAATAAAACTTTTATTTATGCAAACTTGTATTATCAACAAAATTTTGCAAATTTACAAATAAAGACCTAATATTTCCTTAATAACGGATAAATAAACCATACTTTTAAACTTTTTCCCTTAATTCATTGTATAAGACATCATTTTTTTCCGATGGCTTTGGAGACGCAATCCGAAGCAAAGACTTAAAACTCGTCACTGATAGTAATCATGACCTTGTATCTGAAGCTGGTGTTGATTCATCTAAGCTCTATTATCATGCATCTCCTATGCTTTTGAAACTCTGATAATATTCTTGTTAAAAGGTAGTTGTTGTTGATGATGCGGTTTTACCCACCTTAGTTGATTTTCTAAAACAAACTAAGAAATTTAATTATTGTATACTAATGTAAATTAACTAAAAGGAGCTACTCATCTAAAAATTAAATTCAAATTTTATGGTCACTAAGAACAATTGAATATTTAGTATTTTTCTGGGAGCAGCATGACTCTATATGATTTTATAACTCGTCCAGTGTTAAAATGATCTTCACAAGCTAATGGAATTCCTAATGTAGGGCTATCCCATCTCTAACATCTCCAACTTCCATTGGCTATTGCTCTTTGTATTTTTTTGTTTCTCTATCTTCCTGCATTAGAATTTATAAGAATCCGTAATTTTTTTTTATCTATAATTTATAAGTTTCCTTATCCATCATCACTTTTCTTCTTCTTCGAATGAGGTTTAAACGATTATCCTCTGCATATTGTGGGGTATCAAACTTATCAGTATCGTCACCCATGACTTTATAAATGTCTGTATCTCGAATAACGTAGTCTAAACTTCCAGTATCAGTATACAACAACTTGCACATACCCGCAAAACATTGCTTTACTCACGAGTAATAAAAGTCGCGTATCAAAGTTTTCGATGTATTGAGTACACTTCCAAAACTTATCCTAACTCCGAAAAATAATCATCATAAATGACGATAAAAGTTAAAATTTAGTGGACGAAGCATGAAAAATACGATGTAGCTTGTTATCAGAATCAAAAAAATATTAAGAAAAGAAAAAAAGCAAGTCTTAGCCAAGAATGCTTGGCAAATAGTCAAAGCTGAAGGTTCAAGTATTAGGGAAAAAATAGCCAATCTAGCTTACGCAAGCACTATGAAGCTTAAAAGTAAGTTAGGTGTGAGTGTGGTAAGTAAAAACAAACTATGTTGTGTCCTAAGTACAGTCTTTAAGACCACATCATAAATAATAAATACCAGAAACAAAGAAACACTCAAGATTTTGACTTTGTTGCGTTTAGGTTGTAACGTCCTGCAGTTAAGAAAGTAGGTGGCAAAAAAATGTAAAAACGGAATTTATCTTTACTGTCTTTGCTTAAAATAGTGGTGTTTTACCTCAAATACTCTTATTATCTGGCTTAAGTGCAACGAGTGTACTAGCTACTACTGTAGTTGGACAAGAACACAAAAAATATATAAGTGAGGCTGCTAAACTGCAGTTGCAAGAAAGCCTAAGAAACGATAAAATTATAAAATCTATTGCACTTCAAGAAGGTCACAGCTTGAAATAGTAACACTAATTAAGTGAACCTGTATAAAATGTCTATTCAAAGTCACATGTTGCTAGAGGACTAACAAAAATAATATGAGAATAAACATTGGTAATCCAGATTCAACCAACACAGATATACTTGTATTCTATAAAAGTTAAATAATTACCTTTTTTCGTGGGGTATTTCTCTGAAACAACTTCTTTTTAAATGGACCACAATATTATACAATTATTATTGTTAATCTTGACTACAAGCAAAGACCTGGAATGATTTGGGCAGAGTATTAAAAATGTGATAATAATGGTATTTAGTTTGACAGCTTTGGCAATCTACAGCCACCTTTTAATTTGATGATGTACTAGAGAGTTGACGAAATTAAGCATAAGTATGAGAAATATTTATGTTTTCATTCTTTTAGTTGTAGTAATCTCTGCTTGCAATTATTATCAAGGAGTTTGTTAAAAAATTTGTAGGTTAGCATGAAAGTCAAAAATTATTCGTGCTGTCTTTAACAGTTATGAAAGAAACATTAACACTTACTGTGTTTGGTACTTCGTCTATGTAAGAAGTGCAATATTTTTTACTGATTAAAATATCTCTTAAATAAAACTTAGTCTTCGGCTTGGTGAAACTCTTGAATCAGAGTTTAATCACAAATATACACCAAAATGATATTTGGTTGAAAAAAAATTAACTTCGGTTTCTCCAAAAAAATTGTATTAAAGCCACATATGAGTAGTCATACTTATTTAATGGAGCCATACTACAGCGCACTTAAGATATAATAGTCCATAAGCCACTGTAGATACAATAGTAGCACAATTCGTCTACTCAAGCAAAAGTTATTGCACTTAAGAAATGAAGATTTCCGAATGATATCTTCGTTATTTTTAACTTTTTCAATTTTGAAAAGGGAAAAATGTAGTACAAGCTTGGTAAAAGTTATGTAGTGTTTGTAGTAATGAGTATTTAAGTGAGCGCCAGTATCAGAATTAATTTGCTAGTTTTCGTTCTGGAAATTTTGATGCTAGAGACGAACTTTGTTCTGGTCGACCCATCGTTGAAAAATTTGATGAAATTCGTTAAAAAATTGAGGTGGATCCATATATTTTATCTTGCAACATAGCAATAAGACTAAAAACGGACTGTAGTACAGTCTTATAACATTTACATAAGGCTGGCTACCAAAAAAATCTTGATACTTAGGTTCCACATTAATTAACCGAGAAAAAGAAAAGTCTACAATCGTAAAAGGTATATAAACAGCATGACATGCACCCCAGCGTTAATTCGAGAACGAGTATCTCAACCGTCAACACATCAATGAAGTAGATTGCTAAAACGTTATTTCAACCGTGTTATTAAGAATACTTAAGGATCTCTTTAAGCCATTTCTAATTTTTTTTATTACCTTAATTTTAAGACAATGTCAGATAATGCTGAAATAATATTTATTTTATTACTAAGACATTTTACACTTACTGTCAATAAAACGTCTTCCAGACATGTTTGTGGAGGTACGTGTAAACTCTTTGGTAGCACAGTCGGTGACATACCTAACTATTATTCTGGACACCGAGGTCTGAATCTGATTAAAGGCAGAAAAATTTTTATTCTTAAATGTATCACCATGAAAAATGACTGCTCCAAGCTTGACGCTATCTTGTCGACCTTCTTGTCTAGTTGGTGTCGTAAAATCGTGAAGCCCCTTGTCTAGGCTTAATAAAGCTTGTTGTCTCCACTGCTGCCGATGTGCTCCTGACTAATGAAGCAAAAAATGACTGCTTCTATGATTATACAATATCATATTTGTCTACAAGCAGCTAAGCATACATGCACACGAACATACACACACACATGCTGTGCACAACTGCTTGCCAAGGCATGCTGCGGTTGCACAGATTTAAAGAAAAAGTAACACTCGCATGTTAGCATGATGGTATGACAGCTAGGTTATAAATCTCAAGTGTGTAAAAAAAATACCTGCTGCAACTTTCAAAAATGTTGGGAACCGTCATGATTCGTGTATATGCAGAATATTATTGTAATCTTTACTCTTGATCAAGAGTTATATTGTAATATTAAAAGTGCAATTTAGTCCAAACTATATAACTACCGCAACTAAGTCTCATAGATAAAAAATGAATAGTTGTACAGAAGTGCCATTTGTGGCAGAATTGAAACTTTTCTATTACTCGATAATCGCCCCCCCCCCCCGAAAAAACAGTATTAACTCTTAGTTCTTATTTATATCATGGATATGTCACGAGCCAGCCTACCATTTTTGTAAATGTTATTACTACAATAAGAAACTGTACAAAAAAAGGAAACATAAATGTAATTGTGGTCAATGGAATTTAAAAAAAGCTTGTAATTTATAAATGAACACGAACAAACACACACACATAAAAACAAAATTTTGTATTATAGTACTCTGCTACGTCTTAAAACATTAAGAAACACATTTAAATGATGAAAAATAAACAAGTAAATTCTAGTCCGTCACAAAATTTATTCTAAGCATAATCATAGAAAACACCTAGTCCAAGACAAAAAAAGCACAAAAAAAAATAAAATACGGGCTGAAGGAAAATTTTATTTCAACACATTTGTAACATATGGCAACGCCAAATTATCAACTGCACACATTTAACTTAAGGTAGCTCCCGTGTCTACTGCTCTAGTCAAGTAGAAGAGTTTCACTTGTGTACGTATACGTACATACGTACATCAGTGTTGGTATTCTGCTACCATCTGTCGTTTCTAACCATGAAGCTGATTTTCACCTCTTTCTTAGCAAATATCTTTGGAAAATACCCCATTATCAGCATTTTACATGACAGTATTGAGAAGAACAGAGACTTTTCTACAAGTACATCATAATTTGTCTGCTCAGGTTTTCTATTGTAAGTTGGGAGATGCCTGTAAAGCTGATATTTTGATGCTCTGCCATATAAGCTCGTGTCAAAGGTACAACTTTGAGCTAAAATATCTCAAGATTTTTCTTCAATTAAGGTATAAACAAGGACATCATTGGATTCAGTAGATCAAAATCCATGGAATGAAACATATTTCATTCCGTAGCTTTTTTCAAGGGAGCTACCTTACATAAAACAATCAAAATTTTAATGTTCCTTTCTGCTGAGTTTTATAGTGAGGGAATACCTTAATGTTTGCAAAGGTATAAGTTAAAAACGGCTAAATTTGTATATAATTTCAAATTTTTACGCCACACATTCACGTATACTTACTAACGTTTATACAATCCTTTGTAACTAAGTTTAAATCATTCTCAAAAATAACTCAGTTAAGGGCACGTAGTAATAAATAATGTGCTTACTCCCACCAAAAGCTTACGTTTTATATGCTTATTCAACATCACCAGACGATTTTAAAATTCAATACAACACAAATTTTAAAACATGTGTGTGTAAAAAAAAGCAAACCCATCTTGCTTAGCAAAAAGAACAACAACTGCTTGTTTTTATTTATCGACCTCACCTTCATGTGTACTTTCACTGATGGGGCTGTCCATTTTTGGGCACCCAATAAGCCAACTTCTCAAAAGAAAAAAATAGTTATTTCTTTGTTTGTGTCTACTCAACATGTTGTTGTAAACAAATCTAACTCTCAGTTTGCTTTATCGTCTCAAAAATTAAATGAGCATCTAATTTGTAACGCAGTGATGATAAAGATATTTTTTTTAAAGTTTTTGTGCCTTATGAACGATAAAAAATTTAAAATAAGAAATTAAATATAGCGACTTACTCAATGTCGTATTTAATTCACCATCTGCACTTTTTATATTAAGTTAAACTTTTATATTACTAACCACTTGTATTATTTTCAGAGCATGACATTCAAATAAAAATGATTCAAAGAATGTAACGAGATATTTTGGAGTAAGGTGTATATCGTCTTTCCAAAAACTGAGATAACGGCAAAATATTTATTTGAATACATAAAACATAAATATGTATTGATGTACGACACACATAACTATTAATAAAAATTTACTAAGTCACTACACATACGTATACATGGTCATACTAGATTTAATTTCTAACAACGAACCAAAATGTGGCCCATTTCAACTTTTTATATCATTACCCATACAAATTTGACATCATCCCTATTTCACTCATGACGTACTTCCGGTTCCCCATACACTAGACAACGCAACATCAAAGCACTACGTTGACTACCGTATACGTTTTAAATTTATTTTTTTTTCTTTTAACCAATTTCCAAAAAAAAAAAGAAAAAAGAAAAAAACAAACCGTTATCAAAGAGGTGTAAACCCCCAACTTTTTGCAGGCTGGGCGAGCCCCTTACCCACTCTTCTATGAGTGAGCCTGACATAGAGAAACCGATTACTTTATTTTACCTTACAATTAGTTACTTATTTGCAATGTACATTATTTTCAATGTAAATTGTTTTCAGCGTGAATTTTTATTAATTGTGTTTTCATTCATTTAGTTCAATTTAACATTAAATAAATGAAATATTTAAAAAATTATATTTTTTAGCACAGGTTTTTTTTTTAAACATTTATTTATTATTATCATTTTCTTATTTTGAAAATAAAGAAATTGTTGCTTATCAAATTTTTTTTACATTTTTTCAGAAATTTCATACATAAAAAAATCAATTTTCGTACTGTATAAATACAATAATTGATTTTTAT
>NW_019379744.1:339794-350073 GCF_000648655.2 Copidosoma floridanum
AAAAACAGGTTTATCGAATAGTAACCTTTTATAGAAACAAGAAATGGGAGCCTTATATACATCTTATATCTCTAATCTAAAGTGATTTTTGCTTAAGGTTACATGTTAATTTTCGAATTTGTTAAATTAAACATGTGAAAAAGGGTACAGTTAAACAATCTGCTATTTTGTAAGGGTATTTCTTATTTTTTTAGAAAGTTGTTTTGAAACCTTCAGAAGATTCGATGAAACTGCATATAGTCTTATACTGGCCAGCCTATAACATATTGTTTATATTGTATTATGCCATAATACATTGCTTATAATGGTTCAGTGATTGAATATTAAAATATTTATTGAAACCACACCCAGCTAACGTAGGTATACTCATTCCAACGATAATTTCAACTCCTTTGTACATCATATTGTTTCATACAAGGTATACTGATATTTATGATTATATCGAATGCCTAACAGTTTTATAAAAGTATAAAATTTTACTTGGGTACCCAAGCACCCACTGTCCACTGGTTTTTAACGACAATAGATGACAGATATTCCTGAAAAAATATTTCTCTCCATTTACCACTGAACGAGAATACAGTGAAAAATTAAAGAAACTAGTTTGGGCCACGTAAGATATCTTGTGTGAGGGCAAGCCGCCAAAAAATCGTGGTTTTAAGTAGTAACAACCACGCCAAGTAATAGCGGTGCTAAACTTGCATAGAAACCATCAGGTTTAAAATCCCAATATCTTCCGTGCAGACGAAAGTGACAATAATCGCGGGAGAGCGTTAGTATAACTATGAAGACTATAATCCCTTGTAAAACGGATCCGTCGTTGTTATCGTGCAATTATCAGTAAAATATAGGTGATTTTTCCACAATGGCCCCCATGAACGAATCGGTCGGGAAAATCGTGACCAGAGAGGAGCGATCTATGTTTTCCATCCATCTGCCAATCAGGGAGGAAGAACGGCTTGATTGCCTGCTATTCAAAAATTGCGAGTGTTGGGATGCGCAAAAATTAAAAATTTTGTCCACCACACGAAACAGTGATATGAGGGCTCCGCGACGTACATGTGCTAAAAATGTGGCTACGTGGCACCAGCAAATAAGCGATACCCAAGAAAGATCGTCTCTGATCACTGCAAGGAGTGCGTGACCGAGTTTTGGGGAGAGCGGTCGGTGAGGTAAATATGGCAAGGCACGTGGCTGTCAATCGGGAATTACTGCCTGCTTCGGCCCCTCTGCCTGGCTTGAAAAATGCACGATTTCGGAGGCCCCCGCTACGGCGATGGATACAAAACGAGGCCCCTGAGCCAAGCCCAAAGCATGGGGAGGCTCCGACACCACTACCACAACATCAGGTGTCCCCTCCGATGCTGCATGCCAGGTCACCGAGGCGCGTTGTCACTAGCGACGATTCGATGGATAGATATAATTTCCCATGGGCGTGGTAGAGCTCGGGTACGTACAGTTGCCCACCGGGACCACGAGCAACTCTTCGATCTCATCCGGATTTGCGACGACGACGTCCAGTCCTGCGCCCCGTGATAGCGATACACGAGGGGCCAGTAAAGTGAGGGAGGAGCTACATCAAACATCGAGAGACGACAGTGGGGCCGTTTTTCTCAGCCATGCTTTGGACCACGCTGAGAGTCAACAGCAGCGAGGAGAGACCCCAGAAGAGTTGGGAGGCAATGAAAGCGGCATTAACAACAAGAACATTGGCACAAGCATCAGACTCTTCCGGCTGACGAAGAACATCGAGAGAGCAGCGCGACCACGGAAGAGAGAGGAAATACGTGCGCTCGACGGCAACTTTAACAATAACAGCGACCCCCCCCCCTCCCTGTTGGAAGAGAGACACGAGTGATTACGTGTGGGTAGACTCACGACGTTACAGCTGGATAGAGCAAGGGCAAGCTGGACATTATCCAGAGCGCTGATCGGCTTGAGGCCCTCATGCCTCCAGTAAACGCGTTTCTTGGCAGGTTTAGGAGAGCGGCTTGAGTGGACGGGGGTGCAGCAACAGCGCGTGGCTCAAGATAGAATGCAAGAGGCAAGGAAGATCCAACGCCTATACCGCAGCAACAGAAAGAGAGCCGTGCAATCCCTAATTGGAGATGACAACGAGCGATGTGGGATTGAAGTCAAGGAGGTGGAAGACTTCTTTCGTCAACAGGTGGCTTGGCAAGAGGGTCGAGAGGCGTGGCCCGATGTGCTGCCTAGGGAACCTGCTGCGCTGGAAAGTGACAATGCACTGTGCGTGCCTAACGCTGAAACCAAGGTCTTTGGCTGCCTGCGTCAGCGCGCAAACTCCGCGCCAGGCCCAAATGGAGTAACGTATGACGACCTGAAGAGTGTGGACCCGGGGGCGAGCGTTTTTACGGCGCTCTTTATCGTAGTATGGAGAACTGAGACGGCCCCGACCATCTGGGGCACCTTGAGCATAATCCTTCTGCATAAGAAGGGCAGCAGGGAGGACATCAGCAACTGGCGACCCATCTTCCTTGGTGACACGGTGCCTAAGTTTTTCGCGGTGGTGCTATCCAAGAGACTGAAGTACTGGGGCAGGACCAACGCCCGCTTCAGTCCAGAACAGAAGGACTTTCTTAGCTTTGAGGGCTGCTTCGAGCATAATTTTGTGCCAGGAGACCTAACTTGGGACGTGAAGTAGGGAGCTAGTGGGGGCATGTCTAGACCTGGCCAGTGTCCTTAACTCTGTCCCGCACTCGTCCATCTTCCGTGCACTGGAAGAACACGGCTTTTCCATTAAGGTGAGAAACACCATTTAGTCGCTGTACGCGGAATCATCTACCACCGTGCGAGAGGCGGACGGCATCATGACCCCCATAAAAATCTAAGCAGGCGTACGGCGTGGCTGTCCACTGAGCCCTGACGTGCTCAGCCTTACTCTAGAGAAGCTATGGTGCACTGTAGTGGCAACAAGTGAGGGATACATGCTGAAGGATAGACGTTATAGCAGCCTGTTTTACTCGGACGACGGGATCCTGACTGTGGACTCACCGGTGGGGATGGAGAGGCAGCTGAGGACATTAGGGTTTGCGACGCACGTAGTAGCGCACAGTGATATTCTCCAAACAATTTGCTGACACTGCTCCCCGTTTCCAACTGATTACAACCGTACGGAGTTTGCAGTCTCTTGAAAGGTACTGGGGGAATCTGGAAATAACCCATCCACAACATAGCAAAGCCCGCCCTGGGTCTAACTTGGAAAAATCTAGACGCCCGTTGGTTCGTGCCAGCTGCATCTCCAAGGAGACCCGAAGGTAAATCTTATCGAATTTCTATGGTCGATGCAGCTGGGGTCCAGGCCAGACACTTTCGTTACAATCATCAGCTGCCTCGACTCTTGATCAGCCATTCCAGGTCCGACCGTTCGCAGACGGCTTTGACGATGATCGCATCCACGGGAAACCTCGAGGAGGCGTGTCCGTCGGCTCCCGCCCGGAGCCGCGTCGTTTGCTATGAGGTGAGTAGGGGCGCAAATCCCTAAGGCCAATTTTTACTTGGTCTTTCATACTCGTCTTTCGAACTAATAGTCATCGGTCCCGACCGCGTCAAGGAAAACCTACAATTTTTCATGTGATCCCTAATGATTTTCCGATCAAAGATGGCGGTTTATTGGGTCAAAACTTTTGTAAGGAATGACGAGCCACATTATGATATTATTATGATGCTATAGTACTAGATGATGATGTAATGAACGCCATCCCTTTTTTTAAAAACTCGTGAGCAAATAGAGCAATTGGAAAGAGATGAAAAAGAACAAAAAACCATAAAACTTAAAAAACAAGCACAGGAAAATCGAATTTTAGCTACAACCTTTGATACTAACGAAGAGACGGAATGCCTTAAGGATAAAATTAACCAACAGAAATTTTATAACGAATACATTGTAGGCCCACCCAAAAGGTCAAAAATACCTAAGTACGAAAAATTTGGAGACATAAAAGCTGATTTTCATTTTCGAGATAAGTTTGATAAATTGATCTTATCAGAAATAGGTGAAAATCGTAAAAAAGGCACTGATAATAAAACTGATAAAAGTGGGATATACAGTGAAAATAATGAATTAGTCGACCAACCCCATGCCATTGAACAGAATAAAAATGCTCCTAGTGTAAAACATTGCCCTAATGAGGAACAAAAAAACCCCAGTAAAGCAACTAAATATACGATTAAGGCTCGAACACGTCAAAAAGTAAGAATTAATTTAATTAATACTAATTTAACTGAAGGATACTTACCGTGAATAGATGTAGGGTGTGATAAAATATATTGAGGAGAAGGAATAGTAAAAAATGAGAACGGTCAATGTAATATTATGGCAATAAATACCAATAAGGATGATGTTACGATTAAAATAGACACAAGAGAAATCCTACCTTTCGAATACATTGCACCTGAATTTGTTCCGATACTAGCAGCGAACATAAAAGACCAATTGTTAAAAATAAACAAGATAGAATAAACGACCTAAAAGGACTCGTGCGCACCGGTCATTTAAACTTGGAAGAACGAGACCAAATATATCAATTGATTTCTAAATTCTCAAAAATCTTCTTGTTACCAGGAGACATTTTACCGTGTAGTAACCTCGTCGCACACGAAATCCCGACGGAAAATAACATCCCTATCAACACTAAACAATATCGTCACCCACCAGTACATAGAAAAGTTTTAGAGGAACACGTAGCAAAAAAACTTAACGATGGAATAATTGAACCTTCGTCATCACCGTATAATTCACCTCTTTGGATTGTCCCTAAAAGATCTGATAGCCAGGGAAACCCAAGATTGAGGGTAGTAATTGACTTCCGAAAACTTAATAAAAAGACCATTGGTTATTCATATCCATTGCCTAATATCGCAGATATTATGGACCAGTTGGGAGGAGCCGTATATTTTTCAGTTTTCGATTTGGCAAGTGGATTCCAACAAATTCCCATAGATAAACATGACAAGTATAAAACAGCATTTACGACACCCCATGGACATTATCAATATAGACGAATGCCCGAAGGCCTGAAAAACGCACCTGCCACGTTCCAACAAGTAATTGATCTCATATTGAGAGGCTTATTGAATGTTGAAATGCTAGTGTATTTAGATAATATTATTATTTACGCAAAAGATCTAGTAGATCACTAGCGTAAAGTTAGGTTACTTTTCGATCGGTTAAGATCAGCGAACATGGTACTCCAACCAGATAAAGTTGAATTTTTGCGAAAAGAATTAATATTTTTTGGGCATATAGTGAGTCAACGAGGGATAGAACCAGACCCTAAAAAGAGACAAGCCGTTAGAGAATTTCCCCAACCAAAAACTATGAAAAAAATTAAACAATTTTTAGGACTAGCAGGATACTATAGACGCTTTATTAAAGATTTTTTAAAAATAGCTAAACCATTATCAGATTTATTAAAAAAAGGAGAAAAATTTGAATGGACTGAAGTGCAGGAAAAGAGTTTTCAAATACTTAAGGATCACCTATGCCAAGAGCCTATTTTACAATTCCCCGACTTAAATAAATCATTCAAGTTAACAACAGATGCATCTGACTATGCAATTGGAGCGGTATTGAGTCAGGAAAAAGATGGATTGGACCATCCTGTCGCTTACCTTTCAAGAACTTTAAATGAAGCCGAAATAAATTATTCCACGACTGAAAAGGAATGTCTAGCCGCACTATATGCAATGCATCACATTCGTTCGTATTTATTAGGAAATAAATTCGTTCTCGTAGCCGATCACAAGCCATTGAATTGGATGCATACAAGAAAAGACCCAGGTCAGCGTTTGATGCGCTCAATGTTTCAATTCACCGACTATGAATACACTTTTTAACACAAACCAGAAAGACTTAATACCAACGCTGATGCCTTATATAGAAACCCAGTAGGACCATTTCTTAATGCAGAAAATAATATTAACTATGGATTACCATTACTAAGAGTTATGATAATGGGTCGAAAGAAAATAGAAGAAAAGAAGAAAACAGAATTACAAAGTCAGAGGAAAGAAATAGTAAGAGCACCCAAATTAACGACGATCAAACCTAAAGCATTGCCAACAACCTCGAAGGAAATAATAGGAGTAACAAAACCAAGAAGCATGACCAAATCAGAACCAGATGTACCTAAGTTGATCAAGGGCCCTGGACGACCCCTTGGTTCAAAAACAAACAAAGAACGGCCGAAATTAGATCATAGTGTGATTGCTCAAAGAACCCGAACAAAAACATTTCCACAGCCACATAAATCATCTACATCTCAACCGAATGTATTGAGAAATGTTACTAAAAATACGTCAAAAGATTCTAGCTCATTAAAAGTAAATTTTTCAGAATCGGTAGCCTCATCATCACACGCTAGCGATACAAATTTAGAAACTACAGAAATAAAACACAATAGTTCAAAAAATGAGGAAACGACACAATTACCAGTTAGAGATATAATTAACCTTAGTGCTTCGTCAAAAACGAGAATGTTCTCCGACAATGACCCAAGCGATACTGAAGAATCGTCAAGAGAAGATACTTAAATACCAGTATATGACCCTAGACGAAGTGGATTACGGCAAGAACTGACTAAAACAGAAATAGACTCAAATACGGATACTGATCCAGACTCAGACATGACAAATACTGAAATTTCCGTTACACCAATTTCATTTAGCGAAAGTTCAAATGATGACGTTTTTGAAGACCAACCTGAAACTACAACAAATAATACTGATGAAGTTACTAATCGAGAAATAGAAGAGTTAACAAAGAGATTTAACCAAAGCCTTCTTAAATATTTGGACAAGTCTAACAACGATGACGAGCCCGAACGGGCCAATTTTTTATCAGTAACTAGATTTTCTAATGGAGATAAACTGGACCCCGAAATTCAAGACATTAACTGAAATAGACACCTACGATCCTGATAATTTTAATGATTCTGTATTAGATGACAGAATTGCGGATATATCAAGACGTACAACAGGTCTTGAACCCCTATCAAATGAAGAAGAAATTTTAAGAAAATATAGGACAAGTGGAAAATTATCAATTACCCCACGTATTCAGGAAAATTAACCCTTAAGTTCTAGCACACCGACGCAAACGATTACTTTTGCTACTGCAAAAAACAGACGATCTAAAGCGCCAGACTTCCAACAAATAACAGAAGAAACCCCAAATTACGTAAATGAAAACAACAAACAAAAAAACTGCAATGAAAATAAATCAATGAATCGAACTATTGCACCTGATTTCATGTTAGTATCGGACTTATACTCTTTTCAACCCATCGATCGATACAAACAACAGCACGGAAAAGTGTATGTAAGTCTTCGTGATAGTAGCAGTAGTACTGATAATTATAAGAACGAAAATGGAGCTAAGCTAGTAAACAATGTTATTAACACCAGATATTGCCTTACATACAAAAGAGACTATATAGTCCATTTTATTAGCAAGGATTGTCAACCAGTCACATCTGTCTCAAGGCTGATGAGATCGATAGGTGCACTGGACTTTAGCTATTTAAAATCGAAGAAACCAAGAGTTGGCCAAATTTTAATAACACCTTATGGAGGACATAATATACTATCAATCGTTATTAATAGAACGTCGACTTATTTAGTATCTTCAGAAAGTCTTACAAAAGCTTTTAAATCGCTTAAAAAAATATTATTGAGACGAAATCTTAAAACCTCCCGAATTTCAAGAAGGGGAGATCTTACAGACAAATTAAAACCTAAATTTATAACAGAAAATTTTATTAACAATTTTTGATAAAACACCCATACAAATTACTGTCTGTTATGGTAAGGTTGATTTTCTGAAAATCCAAGAACGTAATGAAATAATACAAACATTACATAACAGCCCTGTTGGAGGACATAAGGGAATAAACCAAACTTACCGGAAAATAAGAGAACGGTTTTATTGGCCCGGAATGAAAAATGATAATCTTAATTATGTACGTAAATGCAGCAAGTGTCAAGAGAAAAAAATTGAACGCCTAAAAACAAGAGAACCCTTGGTACTTACAGATACACCTATTAAAGCTTTTAATAAGGTTTTCATCGATACTGTTGGTAAATTAAGAATAACACCAAATGGTAATTGCCATTTGCTGACCATACAGTGTAATTTGACTAAATATATTATATTAGTTCCTGTACCAGACCTAAGATCAAGCACTATTGCCGATGCACTCGAACAAAGTCTAATATGAGTTAATGGTGCGCCTAGAGCAATTCTATTAGATAGACATGCTACATTTATGTCTAATTTATTGGAACAACTCATGAGAACCCTTAAAACCAATTATCTAACTACATCAGCATACCACCCTCAAACAAACGGATCACTAGAGCGAANGAAATTAGATCATAGTGTGATTGCTCAAAGAACCCGAACAAAAACATTTCCACAGCCACATAAATCATCTACATCTCAACCGAATGTATTGAGAAATGTTACTAAAAATACGTCAAAAGATTCTAGCTCATTAAAAGTAAATTTTTCAGAATCGGTAGCCTCATCATCACACGCTAGCGATACAAATTTAGAAACTACAGAAATAAAACACAATAGTTCAAAAAATGAGGAAACGACACAATTACCAGTTAGAGATATAATTAACCTTAGTGCTTCGTCAAAAACGAGAATGTTCTCCGACAATGACCCAAGCGATACTGAAGAATCGTCAAGAGAAGATACTTAAATACCAGTATATGACCCTAGACGAAGTGGATTACGGCAAGAACTGACTAAAACAGAAATAGACTCAAATACGGATACTGATCCAGACTCAGACATGACAAATACTGAAATTTCCGTTACACCAATTTCATTTAGCGAAAGTTCAAATGATGACGTTTTTGAAGACCAACCTGAAACTACAACAAATAATACTGATGAAGTTACTAATCGAGAAATAGAAGAGTTAACAAAGAGATTTAACCAAAGCCTTCTTAAATATTTGGACAAGTCTAACAACGATGACGAGCCCGAACGGGCCAATTTTTTATCAGTAACTAGATTTTCTAATGGAGATAAACTGGACCCCGAAATTCAAGACATTAACTGAAATAGACACCTACGATCCTGATAATTTTAATGATTCTGTATTAGATGACAGAATTGCGGATATATCAAGACGTACAACAGGTCTTGAACCCCTATCAAATGAAGAAGAAATTTTAAGAAAATATAGGACAAGTGGAAAATTATCAATTACCCCACGTATTCAGGAAAATTAACCCTTAAGTTCTAGCACACCGACGCAAACGATTACTTTTGCTACTGCAAAAAACAGACGATCTAAAGCGCCAGACTTCCAACAAATAACAGAAGAAACCCCAAATTACGTAAATGAAAACAACAAACAAAAAAACTGCAATGAAAATAAATCAATGAATCGAACTATTGCACCTGATTTCATGTTAGTATCGGACTTATACTCTTTTCAACCCATCGATCGATACAAACAACAGCACGGAAAAGTGTATGTAAGTCTTCGTGATAGTAGCAGTAGTACTGATAATTATAAGAACGAAAATGGAGCTAAGCTAGTAAACAATGTTATTAACACCAGATATTGCCTTACATACAAAAGAGACTATATAGTCCATTTTATTAGCAAGGATTGTCAACCAGTCACATCTGTCTCAAGGCTGATGAGATCGATAGGTGCACTGGACTTTAGCTATTTAAAATCGAAGAAACCAAGAGTTGGCCAAATTTTAATAACACCTTATGGAGGACATAATATACTATCAATCGTTATTAATAGAACGTCGACTTATTTAGTATCTTCAGAAAGTCTTACAAAAGCTTTTAAATCGCTTAAAAAAATATTATTGAGACGAAATCTTAAAACCTCCCGAATTTCAAGAAGGGGAGATCTTACAGACAAATTAGAACCTGGATTGATAACAGAAACTTTATTAACAATTTTTGATAAAACACCCATACAAATTACTGTCTGTTACGGTAAGGTTGATTTTCTGAAAATCCAAGAACGTAATGAAATAATACAAACATTACATGACAGCCCTGTTGGAGGACATAAGGGAATAAACCAAACTTACCGGAAAATAAGAGAACGGTTTTATTGGCCCGGAATGAGAAATGATATTCTCAATTATGTACGTAAATGCAGCAAGTGTCAAGAGAAAAAAATTGAACGACTAAAAACAAGAGAACCCTTGGTACTTACAGATACACCTATTGAAGCTTTCGATAAGGTTTCCATCGATACCGTTGGTAAAT
>NW_019379745.1:11614-33306 GCF_000648655.2 Copidosoma floridanum
ACAAAATTTAAAAGTATCATGAATTAAAGCTCTTAAGTTTTAGTCTTTTTTAAAATTCTACGCAAAAGCATTAAAATTTTTTTAATATCCTAAGGTAATTTTTTTATCTTAAAAACAAGTTATTACCAAAATTGCAAGTATATTAATAAAAAGTTGTAAAGCTTGTTATCTCGATCGTCAAGCCTATATACAATTATAAATTTTTCCAAATCACCCATATACATGTCCATTATAAATATCGAAGCGTAAACAAAAATTAGAACTATTAATTAACTTAGAGCTTACGACGTATTTTTAGCATTGTTAAAATTTTAATACCATAATTGTCAAATAGAAAGTGTAAAACAACACAGAGATGTACAGCCTTTCAGCTTATTCTTTATTGCTAATTTTTTAAATATGGATGATTCTCCCGTAACTTGCTCAGTGCTCAAATTAGACTTTAAATTTTTAATTTTTAAAGTTAAACTTCTTGATACTTTTTTTACTTGTTTTTATTGCTTTTTAGTTTTTTTTAAACCAGTATCAAAAGTATGTTCACTACAAAATGCTCATGTCAAAAGTCAAAGGTTAATTTACTATTTGGAGCTGGGGTCAGAACTGACCTATATATGGCAAAACTACCTTTGACTGATTTTGTTTTTTTATAGAGAAAGCTTGTAATAATAAAATGTTAAGTAAAGATATGTGAGAAATGTTTTGTGTATATTGTATGAAGTAACAAAACAGCATTTTTAGAAAAAATGTGAGTGCATGAGTGTATATGTTAGTTTGTGTAGGAGAGAGAGAAAGAGTATGTATGTGTTACTGAGTATGTGTGTGTATGTGTGAGTAGTTATATTTAAGGGAGTTACCATGATTTTTGATCGTCAAAAACTGATTTAAGAATTAACCAGCTGATCTTTGACTGCTTCTTAAAAGTATAGTATATAGTATTCTTATATAGTATTCTTTGTTGTAATAAATAAATAAATATTAAATGTGTGAAACGATATTTTTGGAAGTAATTTTAAATATGTTAAAAACATTCAAATCCTATTATTTCTTGGAGAATTAATTTTTTCAACCCCTGACAAAAAATTTCATGAAATCTCCATTTCAGTCTAAGTCCTAATGTATTGTTTCATTTAATAGCTGTTATCATGTATAGAAGATAAAATAACAAGTATTGCATATTTCTTATAATTTTATAAGAGAACAGAAGAGAAAAAAAGAATCAAAACCGCCAAATTTTACACGTATTCTCAAAAACTAGTTTGTTCGATACGCTGTAACTGTAGAAGAAAAACTGTAAATAACTTGAAAGTTGGTGCAAAGTTACTAATTGCTACATTATTTTGAATAAAAATTTAGATTCGAGTTAGTCCTACCTATTACTGGATAAAAATAGTAAATGTTTGAAGTGGTGTTAAAAAGTAAAAAAAAATGTTACGTATGAAAAAAGTAAATTTTTTTTTTCATTAACGTTTCTATAGAACTTTTAGAAAAGTTAATGAAAAATGATAAAATGAAGCTTATTTGTTTCTAAACTTTTTAAGAAGACGTTACAAAGTCACAAGGAGATATTACAAAATTTGGTTGAAATTGACATCAAAAACAAGTATATTAAATAGAATATTTAATTTATAAAACAACCTAAATTTAACTTTCAGGTTAATTAAATCAACTATGGTACGGAATAACATCAAACAGTGAGCGTTGTAGGTTCTTCAAAACTCATGAGATTTTTTAAACAATTGCAACAAAATTGAAAAAAAATTTTATCTTTCAAGAATAAACTTACTATTAAAATGAACAATTGATGTGAAGAGAACGTAAAAAAAATAAAAATCCTATATATGTGTTAAAAATTAAGAATAATACAGCTTGAGATAGATTCTTGCTAATTTACTAGTAGCAAAAAGGTAAACATGAGGATTCTAATCCAGTGAGAATTCTAATCCAATGAGAGATCTATTACTGTAAAGATGCTGATCCAATGAGGATTCCAATCCAGTGAAGAGTCTAATTCAGTAAAGGATAATCCAGTAAGGGTTCTTATCCACGTTAGTCATTGGATTAGAAGTCTCATAAGGATTTTTGGCCTGTTAGCCGCGATGCTAGTGTGTTAAGAGTGCTACTGCGTTCAGTCCCATACCCTACTACCTCTACTCTTTACTGCACACGTTACTGCGCAGTGGGGGGTCATTACTACCTCTTACCGGAGTACTATAGTACCTCCACTCTTTACTGCGCAGATAACTGTGCAGAAGCAGCAAACAGTACGTAGGTGTCGCACAGCAGTCCCGCTGCTGAACTTGCTGCTCTCGAGCATCGAGGTTGATAAACAATAAAAAATGTTTATGCATATAATTAAATTGGTAAGAAATTAATAAGAAAATTTAAACTATATTAAGAACTATTTACTAAACAAAACTAAAAAAAAAAATTGAAGTGAATTGTTTTAGTTTTATAAATATCATTTATATCTATTCCATAGACTAAGGCAAATCTAGGAGAAACTTTTTGTACAGTCTAACGTTATGATGCGCACAGTTGTCCTAGTACGCCCTATTGTAATGTGGACATACAGTTGCTAATTTTGTTATGTTAGCTTGAGGATAGCCCAAATCATTAATATCGTGAACAATGAATTGGAATCTTTTAACCATTGTTTCCTCAATGAGCCAAATACATGCACTTTTGGTTTGTCTCAATTTTTGAAGTACAATTATACTTTGGATATTAAATATGAACTAGAAATAAGTGTGTAAGTCTACGTAATAAATGTGAGCGTGACATTACAGATATAATCAGCGTAGGCAGTTGAAAGTTATTTTAAAAATATCAGAAAATTTGGTGAAAGTACACGGCCTTGTACTGGCCAGCCTACATATTATTTATATTTCATTGTGCCATAATATATTGTTTTTAATTTTTAAGCTATTAAATATTACAATATTTGATAATTGCACAACCTTTGTACACAGTATCGTCTGTCCTCTGGTTTATAGTGTTGTTAACAAGTTTCGAGGCAATAGTTATCTTTCCACTGGTTTATGCTGAAAAAAATTTTTTCCATTAAAAATACATGCACTTTAATGACTAAGTATGAACAATTTGTCCCTTGATAGCGCTGTTTCAAAGTGTTACACAAAGCCAATAGTATTGTACGGAAAATTTCTTGACTTCCACGGTATATCATGAAAGCAGCGTTCCAACCATAAGTTTTCTCTTCTGTATTTGTTTGAGAGTCATTGACATGGAAACGGCTCTTTGAAAAAAAACACTATAGGATTACCATCAGAAAGAAGTAGTGGTATAGCTAATTCCCTGAGAACTGAATCATCGACAGGCTGCTTAAAACTTTGTACATCAACCATCTAATCTATTAGTCGCCTTAGAACCTTCTGTCACACTGCCTTTGTACCTGGAAATAAAAAGGGGGGGGGGTACGCCAGAAGTGGATTGCCTCGTCTCGTACGTCCTCCGGGTCCCTCGTCCTCTTGGATTCTGCTCCTGAAACGGGGAGTTTGTACGGGATTTCTCCTCTCGTTCTACCGAGAGGAAATAACTTTGGGAATGCTACCGTGTCAAATAAGGAAATTGTTTATTGCACTCTCCACACGGCTCTACACAACTCCTTGACGGCGCTACAGCGGTTCCACCTCACCGCGCAAACCGTGAGCGCACGTTCGGGGTCCTGTCTTTAGAAATTGAGACCAGGAGGGGCCGCTGCCCTAACGCTCCCAGCCCCGTCACGCACACATACACACGCGCGCCTTCACACGTAACCTCTCGTCCCTGTCCTTTCCCTGTCCACTACACACCTGCTCTCTGCTATCGCGCCCTTCTCTTCTCGTCCCTTGGCAACCTTTCTCACCCTGTCTCTCTCTCTCTCTCTCACACTATCACTGTCCCTCGTTAACCTGCTCCCTATCCCTCTCAGTCCCTAGTCCCGGTCCTCTCTCTCTCTCTCTCTCTCTCGTCCTTTCTACACACCTAGAGCGAAAAACGCGCGAACACCCCCAAGATTCGGCACTCCCGAGCATGCATCCGCGACTTCCCGTAACCTGGCTCTCTCTCTCTCTCTCTCTCAGTCCTCTGTATACTCCGGGACTACCGGGCCTACTGGCGCTCACGAGCCCTAGCACGACGCACAAAAAAGAATGGCGGGAAACACGCTACCTTTCGGCTCTCTGGCTCGCGGCAACGGCGTATGGCTTCCGGCTGGGCCTCGGGCTGCTGGTGAGTCTGGGAAGCTGACGGGGGCGGTCCTACTCTCTCTCTCTCTCGTCCTGTAGCTGCTCTGCTTCTCGTCCTGCTCGCCTACTCTCTCTCTCTCGTCCTGCAGTCGCTCTGCTTCTCGGCCTGGGTCTTCTCCTCGCGGTGATGATCTCCGACGACGGGGACACAGCAGCTTTCTCTCCTCTCTCGCTATCTCTTGATCTGACAATAACTTTCTCTCGCACTTTCTCTCTCTCTCTCTCTCTCGCTCACAATCTCCGGCTAATCCGCGCGCGAAGGCTCTCGACTCGAGACTGACTCTACGTCCCATCGCAACTACTGCGCGTACCTCTCGACCTTTTTTCTTCTTTCTTTCTCTCTCTCATACCCGAGGGCCGCCGCCGCGACCCGAACAGTGGCGCACGCGCTCACGCGTATTTTTCTCGCCGCTGTTGCTGCTGTGTCCCGTCGTCGCATCGTCCTCTTCTCCTTCTTTTCCGGGAGCCAAAACAAAAGAAGAATTCCGGGAAGGTAAGTCTTTGCCGGTGACGTCATACGCGTTGCGTCAGCGAGAGCGACATGAGCCGGGAGGCTCAATTTGCCTCGTTACAAACCCTCCCCCCCTAGGCTAGAGCACTCCCAGCTGCTCGAAAGCCGATCTGATTTGCTCTGTCTCTCTCTCCCTGACGCAGCACTAGAAGAATGGAAAGAAGATGGAAAAATACTTACGTTGGCCTCACGGCCCAGAGTCCAGATGCTCCGTAGCAGTGTCCTCTCCCTGGGTGGTCCCTCTCTGGTCCATGGTGTCCTTGAGTGAGTCCTGGGGGGTTTACTTTCAATTCGCGTCCGGTGGTCCTACTCCTATCCTGCCATCTACTTCCTTAGTCCTTTGTCCTCTCCCCCTGTCCTAGTCCGTTGTCCGTTTCGTCCGGGTGGAGGCCCCAGGCCTACTCATCGCGTTCCGCTTGGAACACCCTACGGAGCACCAGCTCCCGCAAGTCCTGAGAGTAGTCCTGAAGACTCCCCCAGACGCGCTCTACCTGGTTCACTCGCTCCCGAGGCCAGCTAGGGTGGTCTTGAGCCCGTTGCGCTCCATCCCTTTCCAGCTGGCGTTCAGCAAGCGGGCGGCTTGGGGATATCACCTGGGAGAGCTGCACGGTGGTAGACACCAGAGCTACATCCCGGTGTCGCCCCTCTCCGGTATTTTGGTGTAGGGCTCTATGCCGTGGGGCCCCCCGCAAGAGGTCTCGTGCGTCTTCGACGGAGCGATCTCGGAGGTTCGTCGCCTGGCTCCAAATGTTCCGTCCATGGCTTTGGGGAAGACGATCCTTCGGATCTCCAATCGGGGTAGAGGTCCTCCCCCATAGGTCCTCGGCGCTGGGCGAGGGGGCGGAGTCCCGTTGCCTTTCCCGGTACCGCACATAGCCGGTGTAGCAGCGAGGACATTCGGGCGCGTTCAAGCCCAATCTACCGCAGTTAATGCAGTGGATGTTGGCTTTGATCTTGGGACACGCCTTGGCTGGATGTCCTGGCTGCCAACAGTTAAAACAGGCTCGAGGAGGGGGGTCTAGAGCGGGGTCCGTTCGGATGGGTCGCAATCCCGAGAACAATACCCCCGTGGTGCGAGGTCGGCGTTCCCCTTCGAAAAAGGGATGCGCCTGCTGCGACGTGACGGGGTTGTCCTTGGGCCGGATTGGGACACCCGCCTCCGACTGAAAATCCCCGAAATCAGCTTCCGGAGTTGCCGCCACGTAGTCCTCCAGTCGCAAGATTCCCCCACTGGGATTTGGGGGTCGTTTGTTGGGGCGGGTGCGGCCTCCCCGGCGCAGCCATCGGGCCTTCTTTGGGCGTCCTCCTCTCCCGCCGTTATCTCCAGGCTCCTGGTTCTCCTCAGAGGAGCTTCCTTGACCAGCTGCGCACCCCGCTTGACCTTCAGGGCCTCCCTGGCTGGTTGTAGTCTGGGGGTTCCACGAGCTCTGGATGGGTACGTATCGCGGTCGAGGAGCCGGCGGCTGGACCACCTGGTCATTAGGGCTGGTGCGGCTATCGGTGACGTCCCAGGGTCCAGTAATGGGGGCCCTCTCGCCAACCATCTCTGGGTCCTCGCGGGTCCCAAGGCGACGGCGGATCAGCTCCGCATCCAGCCGCCCTTGAAGTTCGGCCTTCCTTCGGTTTTCTTGACGCTTCTCCCCCTCCTCCAATCGTCTCACCTCCTCTCTCCATCGCTCTCCTCGAAGAAAAGGCAGGGGGTTGGCTTCTTGGGTCCGTCCCGGCATCTCTACGTCTGCCAAAAGAGGTAGGGGTGCACCAGGAGATTCTACCTCCATGGGGATCTCTACCAGGCGCTCAACCCTCTCTCTTAGCGTCAGACCTGAGAGAGCTCGAGTGGGAATGAGGGTGTCCTTGGTAGTCCGGGGTAGAGGTATCTTGAACGTGGGTTCGAGGGAAGGCTTCTCCAGCTCGTCCGTCGCCATCTCCTCGATCTCCGTGCGCTCCCATTCCCCCAGGGTCCAGAGCTCGTCCTCACTGTCCGACTGGAGCAGTTCATCCTCCTTCGACAGGGGAATCGGGTCCTGGGGAGCAGCACTGGATGCCAAGGGGCGGTCCTTCAGAGATGAGGTAACGGCAGGGCTCGGGGGTAGTACCTTGCGGCAACGTATTGGGGGAAGAGTCAGCCCAACCATGCTGGCCATGGCTGCTTGGGGGTCGACGAAGGTCGTGTGGGCCGAGTTGAGGGTCAAACCCGATCCTCCCTCCAGGGGCCTGACTCCCCGATAGTGGCCCCGCAGTCGCCTTCCGACGTAGTGCACGAAAATCGTGGTCACGGGATCGAGGGAACCATAACTAACCGCGGTCCCAGCCGTTACGTCAAAAATGACGAGCTAGACCCCCGCGGTACAGGTGATGGCTACCAGAGCGTCGTCAGTCCATTGCCACTGTCGGGGTACGTTGGTCCAGCCCAGACGCTGCAAGGTATCCCCGATAACTGCGTCCACGCCTAGGCTCCTCGCTGACTCCCGCAGCGTTTGGAGTCCGCACTGACCGTCGGAAGGCACCTCGATCAGCTCGTGCCTTGGGACCTCTACCTCCAGGAACACGACATCTTTCGGAGCATCCCCCTCCAGGGAAAAGTGATCAGGTGTCCTTGCCTCCTTGGCGGCCATGTCCGTTGAGGGTGGTCCTTCGGCTTCGATACCTGAAACTAAAAAAAAAAGATTAGTCTGATGACTAAGTAGGGTCCCTCCCCCCCGGTCCAGGTCCTGGAGACACTCCCCTAGGGGGAATGTATCGCTTCAGCTCAGAGACATGAGCCTTGTTAACTTTTCTAGTGGGTCCTTGATAATCGCCTAAAATGTACACCGTCGGAGACTTGATCTCGACAATGGTATACGGTCCCTCATACTTGGGCGCGAGTTTTGCGGAGAACCTTTTAGCCGCATCCGAAAGGGGATGGGTGCGTCGTAGAACTAGCGTTCCTAAAGGAAAATGTATGTCCTTTTTGTCCTTATTGTACTGTCTCTCCTGTTTTTCCCAAGCCCGATCGATGTGTCTCGACACAAAGTCGCGCAACGCGTCAAGTCGTTTCATGCGGTCCTCCCAGTCTTTTGGATCGGCCTTTTTCACCAGCCTCGGTCTCTTGGCCTGGTTGCGCAGACTATGCACAGGCTTGGGGTGTCGTCCGTAGTTCAGAAAGGCCGGCGAAACCTTGGTGGTCGCTTGCACGGCTGTGTTCATGGCGTGTCTGAATTTGGGTAAGTGGGTGTCCCAATTACGATGGTCCTCGCTGACAAAAGTGGAGATAATCGATTTGAACGTCCGGATGCTTCGTTCGGCTGGGTCCGCTTGGGGATGATACGGGGGAGTGGTAACATGTTTTACCCCATAGTCCGCCAGAGTCTTATTCAGCAAGTCATTTTCAAATTCACGTCCATTGTCCGTTAATAGATAGTCCGGGGTTTCCCAGCGAAAGAGGACTAGCTCTTCGAACGCACGGGCGATCGACTTCCCATCAATCTTCCGCAGGGGTTTGACCTCTATCCACCTAGTGAAGAGGTCGTAAATCAACACTACGTACTTGAATCCGTGCTTGCTTGGAGGGAACTTCATGCAGTCGGCTGCCACTACAGCCCATGGACGCTCCACTATACGGGTTCCCATTAGTCCTTGGGGTCCGGATTGCAGCACCTTATTTCGCTGGCACGTATCGCAACGGCGCATGAAGGTGTGCACGTCGTGATACATCCCCTTCCAGTAGTACTCGCGAGCGACTCGATCGTAAGTCTTTTCAATCCCGAGATGTCCGGTGGAGGGCGTGCACTGGGATTCTTCCAGCACTTGCTCCTGATAGTCCTTCGGCACGACTAGTCGCCAACTTTCTTCCCGGAAGATTATTGGGTCCAGTAAGGGGTCCTTCCGGAACCGGTAGAGCCGTCCATCCTCAACTTGACAGTCCGGGAACTTCTCCGGGGTTTGGGCCACATCCCCCAACATCCGAGTATACCACGGGTCCTCGAGAGTGGTGAAGCTTATGGCTCCCACCACCTCTTCTGGGTCCTCATATAGTCTGGAAAGGGCGTCCGGCACGTGGTTCAGCGCTCCCTTCCGATGGATCACCTTGAATGTCCATTGCTGTAGCTCCATCACCCAGCGAGCCACTCGTCCTGAGGGCTCAGCCAAGCCGAATAGCCATCTTAACGAGCTGTGGTCCGTAATAACGGTGAACTCATAACCTTCCAGGTAGGGCCTTAGTTTTTTAATGGCCCATACCACTGCCAGACACTCCTTCTCCGTGGTGGAGTAATTCATCTCTGGCGGAGTCAGGGCGCGACTCGCGTACACCACGGGATGTTCGCCGTCTTCTCCCTCTTGGGTTAAGACGGCTCCGAGAGCATAGTCACTAGCGTCCGTTTGTAGAGTGAAGGGTTTGCTAAAGTCTGGGCGAGCTAACACGGGCGCTGTGGTCAAGGCCACTCTCAGTCCCTCAAAGGCCTCTTGTTGTTCGTCCCCCCATGTCCATTCTTGTCCTTTTCGCAGTAGGCGAGATAGCGGGACCTTCAAGTCCGAGTCCTTATCTATGAATCTTGAGTACCAGCCCACCATTCCTAAGAATCGCCGTAACTGTTTCACGTTGACAGGCGGAGGGTACTCTAGAATGGGCGCTACCTTGTCCGGGTCTGGCCTTAGACCGTTCTTGTCCAGTAAAAACCCCAAATAGGTTATCTCTGACACACAGAATTCACACTTGCTAGGTTTTACCTCTAGTCCGGCCTGTCGTAGTTTAGTAAGCACTAGCTCCAAGTAATGGAGATGCTCGTCAAAGGAGTCAGTACCAATGATAATATCGTCCAGGTACCCAAAAATGTGGGGTTGCAACTCTGGGCCAAAGAGTGCGTCAATAAGACGTTGAAACGTCATCGGGGCATTTGTAAGTCCGAAGGGCATCCTAGTAAAGTGCCAGAGTCCCGAGCCAGGCATGGCAAAGGCCGTATACCGTTGGCTCGACTTAGCCACGGGAACCTGGTAGTAAGCTTGCTTCAGATCGATCTTTGACAAGTACTTGGCCTTCCGCAGCCTGTCCAGTATTGAGTCCATGCTTGGGAGTGGATAGGCGTCCCGTTTAGTCACCTCATTCAGGTCCCGGTAGTCTATGCAGAATCTGTACGTGCCGTCCGGTTTCCTTATCATCACCGGGGCACTAGAGTAATCGCTTGAGGTTCGCTCGATTATTCCTTCCCGGGCCAAGCGATCAACCTCGAGGGTCGCTATCTCCAGCATTTTCGGGGACATGCGGCGAAGTCGGTGTCTTATGGGTGTTGAGTCCTCTACGTCTATGACGTGCTCCGTCAAGGAAGTCCGTCCCACCTCGTCCGGGAATTTTGCCAATGTGTGCGAGACAAGCTGGTCTACCCTTTCTCGTTCCTCGAGATTCAGCTCGTGGATGCCAGTACATTCAGCTACGACATCGGGTAACCTTGTCCGTGATTCTCCCTCAAATTCATACCATACGCCGTCCATTAGTCTCCAATCTCCTTGGGCCAGACGAGTTTCAAGTTCAAACGCCCGTATAAGTCCATTCCTAGGATCATGTCCTCTTTGATGTTGTCCACTATACGCAGGAGAAGGGGTTTGGACAACCCGGCTAACTCCACGTTGAGTTCTAGCAGTCCGCATATTGGGGTAATACCACCATTCACATTTTCGGTCGCCAAATTGGTTGTAACCAACCGTGACTGGAATAACTTCGCTAGGCGGCTTCCGCCAATGGAAGATTGCGCGCCACTGTCAAACAGCGCTCGAAATGTTTGTCCTCCGAGCACGACGATCATATAGTTCCTGGCCTCGGCTCTTATGTCCTCTACGCGGATTACGCGTACCGCCTCTTCCCGGTATTCGTCCGATAAGTCCTCCAGCTCGCTGCCCGAGGTAGAGCCGGAGCTCTCGGCATCGGATGTATCTCCAGACTGAGTTAGCCCTCCGATGTGCTTGATATAGTGATCCTTGTCCTCGTCCATCCCGATCGAGTCCCCTAACAACTCCTTCAACAGTACTGCGGGGGACGTGGATACGTCTATCGAATCGAGTCCCCCGCCTTCCCGTTTCCCAATTTCTTCCTGGACTCCTCGCAATTCGGGCACGTCTTGAACGTGTACCCGGGGGTGTCACAGTTCTGACAGCTGTCCGAGGTCCCGATAATCCTTGTTGGGCATTGGCGGGCCAAATGACCCTTCTCGCCGCATATAAAACATTGCACCAGGGGGCACTGGGCAGAGCGGTGCCCTACTCCACGACATAGGAAGCATGCCCCAAGAAACGAGCTATCGGATTCCTTGGCGCTGGATTGCGCGGCCGTTCCCGTCGCGGGGCTTGTCGCTTGCCTCCACGCAGGCTTGTTACTCCAGTCCGGCTTGGTCGTCCTAGGGAATAGTCCTGGTGATTGTCGTTGGCTGTTGGCGTGGGCCTGGGCCCTTAGAGCAGCCAATTGCGCATAGGCGTCTTCATCAACCGGGTTGAGTAGTACGGTGGCCAAAAGCGCGTCCTGTTCTGATTTCAGGGGAATACTCCCCTGATAGTCCTTGTTCTCCATGTTACCGTTAGGTGGAGTTTGATTCAACCCCTCCAGTCGTTTAGTCACTTCAGTTATTTCCGATATCCTGGTCCGTGGCGTTGGGTTCAGATAAGCCGCCCCCTGGACGTGCATGGTTTCCATGCCCGGGGGAGGGCGGTACCGTCCATCCAAGTCCTTCTGACTTTCCCAACGCCGTCCATAGTTTTCTATGTCCTCCAGATGGCAGATCACTTTGTCTGCCATGGCTCTTCGGTACTCTGGTAAGAGGTTCCGATAGGCCCTGTCGGCCAGAGTCCGTTCCGACAGAGGAATTTTTAGCTTGGAGGCAATGTATCGGAAATTGGTCAAGAATACAGAGATCCTCTCCGTTTTTCCTTGGGTCCGGGCGTACAAGTCCTGGAGTAAATCCTCCTCCTGGTATTCTCCACCAAACTGCCTCTTAAACGACTCGCAGAATACCTCCCAGGTCGCAAAGTCTCGTCGGTTTGTCCTGAACCAGCGCGCTGCTCGCTTGAGCAGAACGCACGGTAGAGCTCCCAAGAGAGCGCGGTCGCTTATTCCCACACTTGCCCGACAGTCCTCTAAACGGTCCAGAAATTCCTCAGGGTCCTCCGCGTGTTCTTCGCCCGTGTAACGCAGTCCCCAATTCTGCAGGGCTTTGACGGCCTTGGCTTGAGTAGCTTCCTCTCTACAGTCACCATGCCGCGTTTGGTCCTCACGATTACCAGCCTGGGGTAAGGGTCTTTCCGGATCCATGCCTAGGTCAGCTGGATGTCTCGGAAAGATGCTGACATACCTTGGTCCTTGATTTTGCGGTTGTCGCGGAGGGGATCGGCTCCGGCGTTCCCCACCCGAAGTGGGCCAAAGGGGTTCGGGGTATCGTTCCTCCCTTGCCACTTCGGGACCCCTACGGTTGTCGTGGTACCTGAGATTGGGGTTCCACCCCATCTGGTTACCCCGCAAGCGATCCACTGGGGGTAGCCTTATTCGGCTGGAAGTGTCGCTCTCCTCACCATAATCTTTCTCCTTTGGGTTACGTGGGTCCGCAGGTAGACCATCTTCCCTAACCCGCGTCCTTTCGGCCTGGAAGTCCTGCCAGGTCACCTTGGACTTCGTGGGTGGCCTCGGGTCCACTCTAAGTTGAGAGTCCCGGTTAAACTTACTCCAGTTCCTAGCTGTCCTAAAGTCCTCTTGTTCTGACTCCTCTCCAGACAAGTCCCTGGGCTGTTGCTCCCTGAGTTTGGGGCGCGAGTCCTTCAGTCCGGTGTCCATCTTCCGGCGTGGCATGGGAGTAGGTCTGTTTGGTTCGTCCTTATAGATTCGCGCACTTGTCCCTCCCACGGGTACGTCCGGAACTCCTTTTGGCGGGGCGCGCGTATCCAACATGAATGCCGCGCTTCCAGCATACACCGATGTCTGGGCTTTGAACTGGGAGCCCACCACTCCAGGGATCCCAGTGTTCTGCATCACGGTGTTTAGGTGCTGCATTGAATAATATTCCATTCGGGGAGGGACCAGGAACTGGTCTCCGATCACCCGAGGTTTGGGGTACGGTGTAGAGTGGGTGTCCGGGGGTTTGAGAAGGTCTCCGAATGAGCCTATCTGCTGTCCTCCTTGGGAAGGAGTTGTGACTGGCCTGGTCATGGTGTATGTTGTCGTCGTGGCGGTAGACGTCGCGCACGAGGTGATGGTCCCTGTCGGAGGGTACTCCTCTCGGACGTGGTGTTGGCCCTGCAGCTCCCTCCCGCTCGTTTCTTCGCGTAGGCCCTGTCCCCGGGGGGGCTCTTCCCATCCCGGTAAGCCTAGGCTTGGTGGAAGGCGTCTTGTCCTGGATCCTGAGGGATCCCTTAAACTTCTAGGGGTGTCTCCACCCAGAGGTGCATTCCCCCTTTCGTCCTCAGACCCTATGTCCTCGATCCCTGGGGGAGAGTGTCCGGTATGCTGTCTCCTGTTCCTCTGGACCGGACTTTGTAAGCTAGTGTGGCTGGAGTCTTCCTCTTGAGGTAGGGACTCATGTTCCTCCTCGGTGTGGCCATCTAGCTGCTGCGACATCATGAGGTCCCCGAAGTAGATCGGGATGTCCTCACTGTGTGGGTACAACTCAAATAGCCGGTGCCTCAGTAGGCGATCTCGCACGGCGTCCTCGTCCCCACGGCCCGTGAGTCTCCGTGCACGCAGTTCCCGTTGAACTTCCAAAATAGACATATTCTGGACCGTGCGCCTTATGAACCGGCCCTCCCTAGATCTTCTCACAAAGTCATCCATGCCTTGACCTTGTGTCGCCATCTAGCGTCCTACAGTCTAATAATTACCGGTCTTACGGAGACTCGGTAGACCAGCTGCGATAGCACAGTCGCACGGCTCACGTAAGTCCGTGTACGGAGACTCGGGGATCCGCGATTCCTCTGCGAGATCTACCCGGCTCACGTACGTCCTGTTCCCTTCTCACTAGTCCGGGGATGTCACAACACTAAGGATAATTTGGGTGTCCACAATAGTGTCCACTATCAGCTTCTCACTTGGGAGCTACAAAGTCGTTCGCGACTCTATCGCGTTATCGACCGAGCTCACCGTCCAGATTGTGCAGCTGCCCGCACTAATGCGCAACTACGCGATTATTACTACTAGTCCGTATATTGTTATTATTATTTTATTATTATNCACCTCAAGGCTATGGAACGACTTGCCCGTCAACCTGAGGAGACAGGCTGGAAGCCCCCAGTTTAAAAGACATCTGCGGGAGCGTTTTCTTATACGCGAAACCGCCTTTTAATTTTAATTTTAATTTTTAATTTATCAATTCAATTTATCACTCTTTAGCTTTGACATGTTCTATGTTTTCTATCTGGTTGTTCTTTTGTTTATTTATTTATTTGTTTATTTATTTGTCTTTTGTTATATCTTTTTATATTACACTACTTGTTCTATATATGCGATTTTACTAATCTGTTGTCATTAGTTGTTGGTATTATTATTATTTATTTATTTATTTATTTTATTTTATTCACGTTTTAATTTACTACCTAATTGTGTTCCGGATAATAGTTACGCTACTGCTCTAATGTACCTGTACTGTATGTAACGAAATTGTCATGTACCATATAGGGCCCCTGAGTCCTTGGTACTTAATAAATAATTCAATTCAATTCACAATTCACTCGCACCACCTGCCGCACGCTTGGGGGAAACACTTCCTATAGGGAAAAATCACCAAGTCCAGCACCGGTCCCCACAAGGGCTGCCATTTTGTCACACTGCCTTTGTACCTGGAAATAAAAAGGGGGGGGGGGTACGCCAGAAGTAGATTGCCTCGTCTCGTACGTCCTCCGGGTCCCTCGTCCTCTTGGATTCTGCTCCTGAAACGGGGAGTTTGTACGGGATTTCTCCTCTCGTTCTACCGAGAGGAAATAACTTTGGGAATGCTACCGTGTCAAATAAGGAAATTGTTTATTGCACTCTCTACACGGCTCTACACAACTCCTCGACGGCGCTACAGCGGTTCCACCTCACCGTGCGAACCGCGAGCGCACGTTCGGGGTCCTGTCTTTAGAAATTGAGACCAGGAGGGGCCGCTGCCCTAACGCTCCCAGCCCCGTCACGCACACATACACACGCGCGCCCTCACACGTAACCTCTCGTCCCTGTCCTTTCCCTGTCCACTACACACCTGCTCTCTGCTATCGCGCCCTTCTCTTCTCGTCCCTTGGCAACCTTTCTCACCCTGTCTCTCTCTCTCTCTCTCTCTCACACTATCACTGTCCCTCGTTCACCTGCTCCCTATCCCTCTCAGTCCCTAGTCCCGGTCCTCTCTCTTTCTCTCTCTCTCTCGTCCTTTCTACACACCTAGAGCGAAAAACGCGCGAACACCCCCAAGATTCGGCACTCCCGAGCATGCATCCACGACTTCCCGCAACCTGGCTCTCTCTCTCTCTTTCTCAGTCCTCTGTATACTCCGGGACTTAGTCCCGGAGGCCTACCGGCGCTCACGAGCCCTAGGACGACGCACAAAAAAAACGGCGGGAAACACGCTACCTTTCGGCTCTCTGGCTCGCGGCAAGGGCGTATGGCGTCCGGCTGGGCCTCGGGCTGCTGGTGAGTCTGTGAAGCTGACGGCGGCGGTCCTACTCTCTCTCTCTCTCGTCCTGTAGCTGCTCTGCTTCTCGTCCCGCTCGCCTACTCTCTCTCTCTCGTCCTGCAGTCGCTCCGTTGCTCGGCCTGGGTCTTCTCCTCGCGGTGATGATCTCCGACGACGGGGACACAGCAGCTTTCTCTCCTCTCTCGCTATCTCTTGATCTGACAATAACTTTCTCTCGCACTTTCTCTCTCTCTTTCTCGCTCACAATCTCCGGCTAATCCGCGTGCGAAGGCTCTCGACTCGAGACTGACTCTACGTCCCATCGCAACTACTGTGCGTACCTCTCGACTTTTTTTCTTCTTTCTTTCTCTCTCTCATACCCGAGGGCCGCCGCCGCGACCCGAACAGTGGTGCGCGCGCTCACGCGTATTTTTCTCGCCGCTGTTGCTGCTGTGTCCCGTCGTCGCATCGTCCTCTTCTCCTTCTTTTCCGGGAGCCAAAACAAAAGAAGAATTCCGGGAAGGTAAATCTTTGCCGGTGACGTCATACGCGTTGCGTCAGCGAGAGCGACATGAGCCGGGAGGCTCAATTTGCCTCGTTACACTTCTTGATACTTGATTGTCTTCTCTCTAATGGATCACTATTTTTCGTTACTTTTTTTGATTTTTTTTTTTTTTTTGTTCGTTTCATTACACATACACGTCAATGAACATACTCAACAATGACCTTGTTCCTCGATGGTTCACTTGTGTGATATATGAATAGCTTTATAAAAAATACCACAATTTTTTTGTTATAATTAGACTTGTCTTCAGATTTTTTTCTGAGCTGATTCCCTCTCCTCATGTCCCTTCTCAAATTTTTTCCACTCTTCTTAACTTGTCTTTACTTGTTTTCTTCTTCTTCTCTGTTCCAGCTGCTGCTGCTGTAAAGTGCGCAGTAAAGAGTGGACGTAGTAGGGTAATGGAACTCAATGCAGTATCACTCTTAACCCAGTAGCATTTCAGCTGCCAGACCAAACACCCCTTGAAGGATTCTAATCCAGTGATTGACATGGATTACGACCCTTACGGGATTAGAATACTCACTGGATTAAGTGTACGTTCTCTGAACACAAAATGTTTATTTAAATGGTAAGTTTACTCTTTAAAGATAACATTTTTTTATAAATTTTGTTTTAATTGTTTAAAAAATTTCGTAAATTTTTAAGGATCTCCAACGCTCACCATTTGATGTTATTCCTTACCATGAAAACTTCAAGTGCACACCGAAAGGGTTTTAGCAAGAATGGACCTATTCGAATACATAATAGTAATAAATTCAATAAAATTATAGTTCCGATGTTTTACTTTATAAGCAATACAAAGGAAGGATCATTGTTACCTCACTATAAAATTGCTAAGTTAAAGTTTAATTAAGTAGAATTGAAGTAAAATTCAAAGCTAATGATAAAGTGTGTATAAAAATTGAAAAACACTTTCAAAAAAGGTTATACACTAAATTGGTCTTAATTGCTAAAATATTAAAAAGAAGTCCAATCACTTACTATTTAAAAAATTATAAAGGTCAACCAGTATCCGGAGGTTTTTACGAAAAAGAACTTCCAAGTTCCAAGTAATCTGATGTCCATATTGTGAAGAAAGTTCTTAAAAAACGCGGTAACTAAATTTACGTTGAATGGTTAAGATTTGATGATTCTCATAATAGTTGGGACCCAAATACCATTCAAGTGCTCATAAAGTACCGCTTAAGTACCACCCAAGTGCAGCTAAAGTACTGCTGCCTTAATTCCGCCTAAAAACCGCTAAAGTGCCGTTGAAGCTCCAGTCAAGGACTGCCCTGGTGCTGCCAAAGTAGCGCTAAAGTACCGCCAACGCGCCACTGTTTAAACGGCATTAAATACCGCATAAGCGCCACTGAAGTGCCACTTAAGTGCCCCTGATTAAATGCCGCCCAAATACCGCCTGAGTGTATCCAGCCCTTGCCATTTTGCATGATGACGTCAGAAGTGAAAATACCTTATAGACGCCCCAAATTTGCATACCCTATCAAATTTTTGAGTACTCTTATAGAATAGCTAGCTTTCTACCCTTTGAGTATAGCGGTTGGCGATTTTAATGTAGACATGTCCAGTAAATCACTATCAGCAACTTGTTTATCTAACGCTATTAATTTCACTAATTTGCACCTTATTGCCTCTGAACTCACTCATCATTCTGTCTATCGTGGAAGGCCAACACACATATGAAATAATCTTAGTCTTATCAATGATTTATCGTACCTCGCAACTTACAATAAACTATACACACCATTTGCTGCTGAACATCACTGGACTGAAGCATTACTACATTTTTTAATAACAAGCTCATCTCCTTCAACAAAATCAATACGTTCAATGTCAAAAATAAATCAGACAAGCCGCATAAACACTTTTCAATCATCAATTCAACAGTATTTAACCGACTAATGCTATCAATCAATTAACTTTTGATAAATTAACGACAAACATTATTTACAGACACTGTAACCAACGTTTTGACTTACACTCACCACAAAACCCAGTAACTTTTTCCAAACGGCGTAAACCATGGGTCAGTGATAGTATCCCCAGGCGAATGAAAAATAGCGATCGAGCCTTTAAAGATTACCACTATTCAGGTCTAACTGTGGACCTAATAAGATTTTGTTAACTTAGATTCTCAATATGTTCCACCCTTGACAGTGCTAAAAATAATAATTTATCTTAAAAACTTCAAAATTCTCGTAAATCCAGGACCCTATTTCAAATCTTTCAACAAATGCATATCACTGGCTAGACTAAAACCTCAATTTCAAACTTTTTTCTGCCCAAGAATGAAAGGATTATTATACCTCAATTACAGTAAACGTGCATCCTCTCACCCCTACTGACCTAATCAATGCTTTATCGATACCACTACCAAATGATCTAATCAAGATTTTTACGCTTCAACCAACAACCAAAACAGATATTCTGACTGCTCTCTCTCTCTAAAGCTACGTCTAAATCAGAAGAAGTCAATGGTCTGTTCATTACCATGATCAAACTGCTCACCCCACGAATCGTTCGTCCACCATAACTTCTTATAAATCATTCTATCAACGTTGCACACTATCTTCAGTTGTGGAAATCAGTGCTTATTACACCTATAAGCAAAACCAAATTGCCCTTGTCCCCGGCTGATACTAGCCCTGTAGCCCAACCATCAGAGCTCTCAAAAATATTTGAACGTTGTGTTGATTCTCAACTGTCGTCATTTATTACCAACAACAGATTTCTTGATCCATACCAGTCTGGTTTCAGACGGGGACACATCACGCAAACAGCACTCCTAAACCCTGTAGAGGAAGTTCGAACCGGAATCAATAATAGATATTGCACGAGTGTTGTGTCTTTCGAGTTTATCAAGGCATTTGATCTGGTGAGTCACTCTAAATTATTGATTAAGCTTCGTTCACTAAGATATGATGATAGGACCATCAAATGGTTCTACTCTTAGGTAGTAAATATATATTAAAGGACAGTTCTCGACACCCACGCTATGTCTGATTGGGCAAATGTTCCATGAGGAGTACCACAGGGTAGCATCTTGGGATATAAACTATTTTCTGTATTCATAAATGACATTTCAACCTGTCTAAAACACTGCAAACACATTCTCTTTGATTTCCAGATGTTTATGACTTTACCCTGTGCACGTGTAGAAAAAGCAGTCAAGTTAGCAAACGAGGATATTGGTGTAATTTATGATTGTGTGAGAGTTTTGTGAGAGGGTTATCTTATTATTACATTAAAATGATACAAAAAACTATGAATGAAATTATTTAAGGTTTCATTCTTCGTTGTCTTTTTCTTTTTAGTTATTTCTAAATTCTTTATTCTCGAATAGTCGACAGTGGCTAGTTAGTCACAAGTCTGAAACCAACGATCCTGGTGGAGGTGGTAACGGTGATTTTGGAAAAATTTCATTAATGAATTGATCCAAGATCTCATATGTTGTAGACTTCCGTTTCGATGAATTAGTTGGTGGTAATCAGTACAAATGATAAGGACACTGTTCTTTCTCGTTTTCTTCTCCCCCTTTTCATCAAATTATGAAACCACTTGAGTTGATGGATATTCATCATTGTCAACGTTATAATAAGGATTTACATACACGTTGTTTAAAATAACCGTAATTCCTTTGAAGTCTTCATTTTCAAGTTTTTCTGCACACGAATCTGATCTTGGTAATGGAGGTGGCTCATTTGTTGGAATTGTATCTGACCAAAATGCATCCATTGTTTTAATTGGATGGATTAAAAAATTCAACGACGTTAGCGGAGATAATGTAACTAAAGAAAGTTGATCTTTGTCAGATGAAAATTGACACCAAAAATCGTCTTTACTCATGATTAACTTAAAAAATAATTTTTCACGAACAATCATAATTAGGAAAATTTAATATTTAATNATCCAAAAAATGCAGTTGTCAACGCCAACCCTTATTAATAATAATTAATAATTTACGCAACGTTGCCCCCCTTTAAAATAAAAGGCAATACGTAGCAACCATTTTTTTTTCTTTTTAAATAAATTTAAAATCGTCTTTACTCATGATTAACTTAAAAAATAATTTTTCACGAACAATCATAATTAGGAAAATTTAATATTTAATAAAATATACATTGAGAAAGGTATATGCTTATTTCGATGATGATGATGCTCGTTGATGTGCTCCCGACGAACACCAAGGAAAGAATCATTGCTCTTATGCTGAATCACACCTTATATTGGCTCTCGCTAGAGTGGAGAAGCCGTAGACATATGCTCACGCTGAAATGGGAAGCTGAAAAGACCCACTATGCAGGTGTATTGAACCTCATTGTCTCTACTGCTATTAATGTGCTCTCGACTAACTCCAAGCGAAGAATGACTGCTCCGATGCTCAGCGCTATAGCGCTTACGAGGATATAAGGTAAACCTTATATTACGAGGATATAAGGTATACCTTATATCCTCGTAAGACTGGAGTGGGAGGTAGGAATCACCCAGAACCTCTATATAAGGAGGTTGCAAGCCGCACAGACTCGTTCGTTGGCAAATTGTTAAATCAAAAGGGTTTTCTGGATGAATAGCAACTTAAGCGCTGAACAAAAAGTCTTCAACACGACCAGGAAGAATCCGAGCTAGATGAACTATGTTGTTGACCTGCAGAGCTTCAAAAGGTATTCCAACATCTTCATCTTAAAGGAGGCAGCAATCATCACACTTTGAAAAGCTATCACACCTATAGTTTACCAATTTTAAGTGCCTTACAAGTGGTCAATGCTGTCACCTGATGAACGCTGGACTAATCAATGGTTAGAATCCCATTATCATCCGGTTCTATACCTTATAATAAAGTAATCTTTACCCTACAAAACTCTATGAAAAATGCTAGGAAGATATTTGTGAAAGGGTTGGAGAAGAAAAAGTGGCTTGAATAAATTTTGTATGATAAGTAAGTATAATACATTTAGGATGCTTTTAACCTGATTTACAGATTTACATAATATTTTATACTTCAGAGTAATCTACAAAATGGATGAGATGGGATATCCTTCAATAAAGAGCTTGAACGATGATAAAAGAGTTTTTTTGTTCAAATCATTTGCTTAAGAAGAATCCAGTGTGTGCAAAAAAAAAGTATGCACACAGAAAACTGGCTTGTGAACTACCGATTACTACCATTTTTTCAAGTGGAAGCAAAACTGCATAGAAAATTATTCCCGATGTTCTAATTAAACTGAGTCGGCGCTATCGATAGTAAGCAGTGCAGTTCAGTACGGTTAGGACTAATTTCAAAAGTGTTTAAAAAAATCCGGGAAAATCAAAAAACTTTAACCCAACCTCTGTAATCCTTGACCCGGTCTCTACCCGATACCTCTAGCGTTTATCCTAGAGAAAAAGAGCCCTGCTCCCAGTGCACAAGTTGCACCTAAGTCAAGTCAATAAAAAGTAAGTCGTCAAATCATTTATTTTATTTTACTGGGATAAGTCCCAGTTAGGTCCCTGTCTCCGCGCTATCGATCCCAGGCTATAAGGCGAAGGCGGCTTAAAAATATGTGTCGCGACGTAACATATATTTTTTGGAGGCCCCGGGGGCATAGATAGATTATACTCTACGACTTGAGGACGTTTTCAACACTCACCTTACACAAAATTCTTTTGATCACACTAAATGCATTTTTTTACAGAGTTTTAACTCCTAATTTTGTTTAACGTGACGCTTAAGAGCAGCAGCCCAAAATTTTTTTCATTTCAGCCTTAGTCGGCCCAAATCGTTAGTATAAAAAAAAAAAACA